>VXBZ01000905.1:479440-493767 GCA_013399135.1 Heliornis fulica
ACAGAGATGCATGTTTAATGGATTGCTGCTCACAGAAGGGAGATATTTCCAAGTGTGAACATATTTGTAGACAAACCAATCTGACAAGTCAGCTTGGGGATGATGTATTGCAGCAGAATTGGCCTGAGAAGCAGAATTCTGTTGTGAGGGTGTTTGTTGGTGTAAACAAGGCCTGCTGGGGTTTGGCAGCAGAGCGCGAGCGCTCCAGCTCCTGGGGTTTGGTGGTTGAGAGTTAGTGGTCCTGTGCAGCCACCGTAGCCATCGTGTGCACAGGGCTGCAGATCTCCTTTGCCAGGTGACCGCCTGGTCTCAGAGGTCGTGATCAGTGTGACAGGGCAGGGGAGGGAATGTGGAGCATGAGTTTATCAGGGACTTTCTCCACCACCAGCTTGGCTCATACCTTTGTGTTTGGAAGTAGCTGAAACCAGAGAAAGAGAGGCCTGTTGCCATGACTGGCAGGGGCTCATTATTCACTGTTCCACAGCTTATGGTTTAGTGCTTGTTTAACTGGAATTTTTTTTTTTTTTTCCTCCTGACTTTTGATTTCTTTTTGCCAACTTTATATTTTAATGCATGTTTTTATGGAAATATTTATAGTGCACATGTTGCATATAAAACACCATCATAAAGCTTTTTTGCTTCAGTCCTGTTGAAATAAATGATGTTATTATTATAATAATTTCATAGGGTTATATCTGTTCTGTAATGAAAAAGACCTGTGGCTGCTTGAACCATCAACCCAGGCAGTTTTTACAGCTTTCTGGAGCTGCACTGACCTCATGGAGCTGCTGAAACGTTTCAAACACTCCGTTTCCCAGCTGAGGTGGGCACCCAGAGCAGAATGAGTGCGGTGACAGAAGCAGCAGGACGTTCACCTGTCTGGTCTTGGCTTAATGTTGCACACAGCACTAACACTGTATTTATGGCACTTTTTATTACAGCACCAAAAGCCACCTGAGCCACTGCCAGGGAAACTCTGGCTGGTGAGACAAATGGATGAGCTGCACTAGTTTGTGGGAGATTGTGCAGCACTTGTGCCCGTCGGTGAAATCGTCGCTGGCTTTTCTGTTCAGTGCTTGACTTAGGAGGCTGCTTGTCCGGCCTCAGCAGGCTCTCAGGTGTGATCTGTGCTGGAAGGTTGACTCACTGTGCCTGGGGAGCAGGTATCAGAATAGAAAGACAAGGACTAAACTTGTGAGCATGTGTCTGTGTAAGTGCACATGTATGTGGGGGTGTATGCACCCTCCCAGGCTGTGATGGTACGTCCGAGGAAGGGCGGGCGAACAACCGTAAAGTACCGTGGAATTACAGGAGGTTTTAAAAATTAATACTCAAACATGAAAATGCTTTATAGAAGAAAGAAACCTTTTAGTAACTTCTCTATCCTAGAAAAATAAAAGTATGATGAATAATTCAACTCTGCACCAAGGAAACTGTTTTGCTGAACAAGTGTAAAATAAATCTGAGGGTGAACTAGTCCAGAACACCTAAATTAAGAATCTGGTTCAGGAATGATGAGAGCAAAGCTAGATGTGGCATGAGAGCCCTGTGACAGTGTCAGCAGCAGATCTCTCTGTTATCATTGATCTTGTTTAGTCTGGTAGTGCCAGAGAGTCCCCAGCATGTTGCCATTGTGGCTCGTCCTTCGGAAACCCGTCGGAGGACAGTGCTCTGCTTGGGACACTGGCTGTCCCATTGGATGATGCAGCAGGAGGGGGTATCACACACAGGCTGGCAGCTTCCAACACAGGCTGCTGGCAGAACATGAACACAGTAGCACAAGGTTCAAACTGACTTTCAGAGCAGGGTAAATAAACATTGTGTGAGTCACTAGACCAGGGCATGAAACCAGCAGCGGCTGTGACTGTGTGTAGCTTGTCCATACCATCATCCTGAGGAATCTACCAAAGGATTGTGTAGTGTTTACAGATACCATGGACAGGTGATCTTGAAGAGGGTGGCTGGCACTCTTCTCTTTGTCACAGTTCAGCTCTCTTGGTGCCTGCACCCAACCTCCTTCAGGAAAGTCGGGCGACAGCTGAAGTCCTGAGTATGGCAGGAGGTGAAACCTGAGTGAGTGTCTTTAGGGGATGGATGGATGGATGGATGGATGGATGGATGGATGGATGGATGGATGACAGGTAGAAAAAGTGGAAACTTTTGATTTGGTCTGAGCCTCCACATGAAATGATTTATGTGTTCACAGTATGAAGCCTGATTTACTCTAATTTTCAGAAGCATCACACTCTGGGCATTTATTATTGCTCTCTCAATGCTCAGGTGTGTGAACTACCAGGTGCCTGATTCTCCCTTTTGGGGGGAGATGGGTCTGTTTACTCCTAGTAATGCTCTGGGACTTCCTCCTTAGCTGTGGATGGGTCAGATCTGAGTGGAGTCTCTTTGGATGAGGACCTCTGCCTCTAGCAAAGGTTGTCCCTGAGTTGCCTCTCTGGTGGTCACTGGGTGAGGCCCACACTTTGCACCATCACCTTCTCTTTGAAGTCACCTTCTGTATGGTCAAAACTGCACATGGGTGGGGTGAGGAGGAATTTCCAGCAGAAAGGGCCAGTGTTTTCTCACTTGTCAGCTGACTTCAGACCCAAATTCATTTGCTGCCCTTGAAGCAGCCCGGTCAAGGCTGTGTGGTCCCTTTGGAAGCCCAGAGCTGTTTGAGATCGTATGAGGTGCTCCAGGTAGGCTGAGCCCTTCTCTGCCATGCTGTAAAAGGGTTGGGTTTTGCGTACTGCGCTTTGGAATGAGCCCCTCAGAGGAACAGGCTCCATAAAGTTTTTATAACCCATATTTTATAAGGTATAGTGGGTTGGATGCAAGGAGGGGTTTTTCATGTGTATGTGTGTGCATATGGATCAGAGCTAATACACAAGTAATTCAGCCTGGCAAGGTAGGTTGGACCACAGTCCCATTCTCTGTATACATTGACCCCTGGGATATGGATGAGAGTAAAGCCTGTGGGCAGTAGTGTGGGAGGGCTTGAAGAGGTGTCATAACCCCTCTTCTCCCCAGCAGCAGGAAGAACTGTCCTTGTAACAGACCAGCGTGTCCTGGAGTGATGCAGCAGGAGGATTTGCCTGTGAAGGACCAGCCTTCTCCAGATGAAACATGGTGTGTTTGAAGAATTTCTTGTAAGAAAGACTCAGAAAGTGACTCCTCTTCCTTATGTACCAGGTTTTTAAACCTCCCTGTAGTTGTGAAGGATGGTGTAGGTGGTATATCACCACACTCCTGCTCTGGGGGTATGAAAGAGCAAACAACACAGGGGATTTCTTCTCTTTTCTCTCCCAAAGGAACATCTTTTCCCCAGAACTTTTGATGCATTTCTTAGTGCTTTAGTCCCAGAATTAAATGCTGGACACACAAAACATCTGTGCATCTGTTTATCTTGTGTATTTCATGTGGTCATCTTTCATCTGGCATTTTTTCCAATCAAATATATGAATTAGAAATGCCTGCAAACCCCAAGTAGAGAAATGAACCATGGGTTTACTGTCAGAGGAGGCTGCCTGGTAGTTGTGGCACTGATTTAATGCCTGGGCAGGGATCTTTAAGCAAGTAAAACTGTTTTAAAGCTGGTTTTGTGATTCTTTTGCTTTAATTGGTTTTGGACTCAGACCTGGCCTGTAGTTTCGGCTGTTAAACACAGTTACAAGAGCCAAGCTGGGGAGATCAGAGGGCACATGTCACAGTGCCTGGCTTATGGCCCCAGCTCAGAGGGGGAATCCTCCTCTGTGGTCAGCAAGGGAGTGGAAATCCTCTGTGGGTATTTAGGTAGAAGTTATCTCTGGGGACAAGAGGCTGAACCAAACGATGCTCTTGGCACAAAGCTTAGCCAGGCTCTGCAGAAACTCATCACTCTGCACACACCTCCTCAGCTCTCTGCTCCAGGTTTCAGGTCTTTATAAAATACAGGGTTTTTTTTCTTGTAGGACAAGTGTCTACAGGTAACTACTTGGGAAAACCACCGTCTGGTTCACTCTGACACCCCCAGCTTCAGGCGGGAGAACACAAGCGTGAAGCAATCCCGAACCGGGCTCCGTGCAGTCGTGTCGTTTCAAACACAGACATTCAAAACAGGGTCAAAATTGGAGGTTTAAGGAGTCTTCAGTTCAACCTCAAAGTCTAGAAATGTCTCCACCCTCCTCCATCCCTTCTGCCCCAAAGACGACCAGCAGCAGCAGGCAGAGCACGAGCCGCCTGCCCACCGCAAGGCTTTGACACGTCCAAACCCGGGCCGAGTCCTGGGGACGCAGCCCGAGCTCTGCTGGGGAGCAGCGCAGGTTCCTGCACTCAGACAAGCTGCAGGACAGCAGGGAATTCACTCCCAATATTTTGTAGTTTAAAAAAAAAAACCCAAACCCCAACAACCCCACATCATTCTGCAACAGTAATTTAGACGTGGTCGGGATTTTAGCAGTTGTAAGGGATATTACCTGCCATAAAGTATGAATGGTGTTGAATTTACAAAGAAAGCCCGATGTAAATTCATACTGTCAGGAACAATTAGCCACGGTGCATAAAAAACCTCTTACAGAGATTACACTTCCCAGATTGTTTTACAGAAAAACTTTGTGTTAATGTTATGCTTTGGATGCCTTTTGCCGTGAAACGTTTAAGAAACAACAGTTTATGGCCTCTGATCTTTATGGTTTGGAGGAATGAACACTCTCCTCATGTTAGGCCAAATTGATGTTTTAAATTCAGGAGAAACCCCACCATGTTATAAAAGGGAGAGAATGTCCTCTGAAGAAAGTGGTCAAATCATTCCAAGATGTTATGGGTTTCAGGGGGTTTTTTTCAGCTTTTTTTTTTTTCCTACGGAAAAATTTTCATGATCCTGGGCATATGGTCAAAAAACACACAAGTGAGATATTTTTAGACAAGCACATTTGGTATAAAATTACCCACTCCAGTGTGCACAGGGACAACCTGGTCTGTCCTCAGCTGTGGGACGCTGATGTGGACGGGTGTCCCTGCCTGGACCTGTCGGACCGGACACATTTCTGCTCCAGCACCGTGCTCGGGCTCGGGACCGCGGAAGGTGAGGGTGCAAGTCCTTTCCTTCTGCATTCCCTGGCCTGCTGTGTGTTCTCTGAGAGCCTGAGTGTACCCTGCAGGGATTACAGCTGCTGCAGCGCCGGGTGACGCGGCACAGAGCTGCTCAGGGCTCTGCTAGAAAAACCCGGGCTGAGAACAACCAAATGCCTACACAAAGCCGGGCTGCTCCACCACGTAACCCACGCTTTGGGCCTGGGGGCTGAGAAGTGGGGTTGCCCAGACAGCTGAGGAACCCTCCTGTCGCCTCACACCGAGGAGTAGAGCGGGCAAAGCACATCCCTCACTCCCAGCCGGCGCTTCTGGGGCACGGCCACCACCCATCCCTCTGTGCCCCCAGCCAACAGCACGTGTGGATCTCAGGGGCCCAGTCCTGCAGCTCAGACTCGTTTGAGTGACTCAGGATCCAACTTTCTGCGATCCATTCGCAGGTTTTTTCCAGCCCTGTCAGCGCCGCGGAGCCAAGGCATCCCTGGCCGCTCTGCTGGATTCTCTTCGGCCTCACGCATCATCACCAGTCTTGCCAGTTAATTCAGGTGGAGGGTGATGATGTGTGAGGCAGAAGCAGCACAGTCTGGCCTTCAGGTGCTGGGCACCGCCGCCACAAAGCCGTCGGGAAAGCGCCGCTTCCAGGTGTGTCGCGAGCGTGACCTGGGAATCCTGGGCCGGGGCCTGGGCCTGGGCCTGGGCCTCAGCGAGGCTCCGGTGGCCACAGCCACCCGCGCCCCAGGAACAGGGTTGTGTCACCACGGGCTGTGTCAGCACCGGGGTGGCACTGCAGGCCCTGGTGAGAGCCACAGCAAGGAGACTCTTTGGAGCTTGGTAAACAGCGAGTCTCTACCCGGCAGTGCCAGGCTGAGCCACGGCAGGTCCCCGTGGTCAGCGGCGCGGTGTCCCTGACACCTTTAAGTGGAGACATGGGGCTGGACCAGGCCTCCATGGCTTTGTCAGCTGCTAGGACAGGTGTCCTGCAGCCAAGCCTGTGCCCATGCCCCGCAGAAGAGGCAGGGGTCTGTCCCCTGGCAGTGCCTTCTGCTGCAAGGACGAGCCAGAGGGCTTCACCTGGGGTGTCCGCAGCCCCCCACCCCTGCACTCCCTGCACGCCCGGGTATGGCGTGTGGAGGTGCCCCCGTGGAAGGATTTGCTTTGCTTGGTTCTGTTTAAGGGGTGCCCAAGTCGTGGTGGGGGTAAGACATAGCAAGATGAACTCGGTGTGGTATTCTCAGTTCCATCGTGTGCTGCTCCTTTGAACTGGCAGAGGAGAGATTCACTGGGACAGTCACCAAACTGCATCAGGCTTTGGGTTTGTAGATGACGCCGCCAGGCATTGCTCTGAACACGTTTTCTGTGGTTGATGGCATCACATGCAATCACAGCTCTACAGCTACTCACATGTGTGTCCCAAGACCAGTAAAACCAGTGAGATTACCTCGTGAGTCCAGATGTTCTCTGTCTGTAGGTTCAGGTTTGCACCCAGCAGAGAGAAAAGGGTGAGAAGTCAGGCGGAGATCCCTGAGGAGGGGGAGATTTCAGGGAGAGCGTCACACATGGTATTGAGAGTGGCTCACCTGGCTCAAGCCACAGCCAGGACTTGATCCAAAGCTGACTGGTCCCAGTCACTTCAAGGGAAGCTGGATCTTTATGATTCACTGGTGAGGAACTCGCAGCTCAGAGTGTGGTATTGTACACACAGAAAATCACCCCCGAGCTCCCCGGCGAGTGCTGCTGTTTGCTCCTGTTTCACTGGTTTATAGGACCTAAAAAACTCATCACAAAAGGCTTCACAGGACAGATGGTGGTAACTCCACAAGCCAAGTGCCTCAGTTGTACTTGTTTGTTAACATACTTGTAAAACAAGTAAGTTGGGCATTATGCCTCTAAGGTGGGGTTCCTCAGAGCAAAGCTGGAGTGCCAGGAGTTCTTCTTTCAACTTCAGATTATGGGATATATTAGTTTGGTCTCAGAAGCCACAGTGCTTCCTTATTTCTCCAGCTTTGATCTAAAAAGCTGTTTATTTATGTTTTATTGAACTATAAAACATCCAGTAAACATGCCTTATGCTTTTTTTACGTTCTACATGAATTCTGTCGTGAAAATGTCAAGGAAAAATAATGAAGATCTTTATAGTGTTGCTGCTGGTGTCTTCCTTTGGAAGTCCCTGGACTTTGGGTTTCTGTCCATACCACTGTAAAATTCATAAGGGCTGCAGATGTCCTGCTGAGCAGCTGGAGGAGAGGGAAATGTTTTGTTACCACATCCCAATGGATGCGCTACCGAGGAACATACTGATTCCACGTTTCTCCTTGGGTGCCACGTGACAGGGTCTCTGTCATAATGATCTGGAGATATTAATTATCATTGTGGGAATTACTTCCTGTGTTGGCCACCTGGGAGATGTCTGTCCATAGGTCACACTCCTTATTCACAGCATCTCACAGCAGTGGAATCATGATCCGAGCCCGGGGCCGGGCTCTCGGCCCTGACTGCACCGAACCCCCACGGTGTGGGAGCGGCCCCGGGTTTGTATGTCCCCAAGGACACGGCAGCGCGTCCTGCCTAGTTACACTGCTGGTAACCTGCCCTCAGCAGGGCCAGGAAGGAAACCTGTACGTTCACCATGGCCCTGAGTGTTCTTCTGCACCCCACACTGGGGTTTAATCTGGCACGTGAGAGATTCATCTTCTCTGCTAATTAACTAAAGAGAGCCCAGGTGAGTGGTGGGATGTTCACTGGCTCCAGGTGAGTGGTGGGATGTTTACTGGCTCCAGGTGTGTGGTGGGATGTTCACTGGCTGTGAAGGCCTGGGGAAGCCAGCTGTGGGTGGGGAGCTGTGATGAGAAGCTCTAATAAAGCAGGTGGTGGCCGTGCCCGCTCCTCTCTGCTGCTGCTGCTTCTCTTACCGTGGAGGGTCTGTGCTGCTGAGCCTTAGCTGGTACATCTGGGTCTTTCCTCCAGAGCTTCCTTGGCTCCTTCAGGTACGTGTGCCTGCAGAGGTGTTTTGCTTCTGTTCCTGGTGGTCTGTAGGGGCAGGGGCTTTCCCTGGCTGGAGCTTTGTGATTTGGGCTAGTTCTTTGCAGTGCAGTTGTCTCTCAGCCCATTGTGTGGGGACTCTTGGAAGAAGTTCTGGTTGTGCAAGGTCTGAAGTGGGCCACAGGAACGTGGGATGGAGCCTTGGGGTGAGCCCCTCTAGACCAGACACAAGAGCCTTGGGACAAATGGTGTATCAGGAGGTCGTGTGCTGCCTAACTCCTTCACAAGCTGGTGCTGGTGTTGCTGCACTGTCTCCATCAGTGGTGTACTGGCTGCTGCTCATCCCCAGCCCCTCACCTGGAGACCTGGACACCAAGGTGCTCCTAGACACCGCAAGGAGAGAGCTGGAAAAGGAGACAGCTCTCGTGCTGGGAACCAGGTGCCTTGGGGGCACAGGCAGCCACTGGTGTCAGGTGAATGGAAGTGAGTTCCTGAGGTCAAGAAACAGCTACCCCAGGTGCTGGAGAAAGTGTTCCTTTGAGTTCTGAACACCCCTTTAGTGGAATCATGGTGTCATCCTGGGTCTGAGGGAGCTGCTGAGTGCAGGCTCAGGGCACGAGCTTGTGGTGGAAAACGGAGTGGTATAAAACTGACTCAGTTCCCTGGGCTCTGTGTGGGGAGTGCAGGGCTGGCAGGGTCCAGGGAAGGACTGAAAGCTTTCTGTTCCCAGCACCCCTTCTCACCACCTCTACTTCATAAGAGCTTTTTTGGTTTTTATTTTAAAGGAGCCTCATCTTCTCACCACACAGAAGGCTGGAGTGCTGCCAGAGCACTTGCACCCCCGTTAGCCGAGCAGGTTAGTCTCTGTGGGTGATAGCAGAAGTTCTTGAAGTTGGGGCTCAGCAGTGGAAGGGTGTGGGAATCCAGGTTACCTCAAACCCAAACTTTTGTGGTTTGGCATTTCAAAAGTGCAATATTGTGCCAGTCAGGATCTGGGTGTCGTGTTAGCTCTTGATCCACAAGATGTGCTCTTCAAGCCTCCCCGAGCCCGGGGTGCGCAGTCCCTTTCGGGGTTCTGAAGCAGGGGTGGTTCAGAAACACAGGGCTTGGCTTCCTCTCCATCTGAACAGAGAGCAAAAGGCTAATTCCATTTTACAGTCATCTTTGTACCAATATAGTTTGTATGTTGCATTTGACCTCCTGTAACAAGGTTAAACCACAAGGATCCCCTTGAGAAGTTGCTATTCATCTTTTATATGTGAAGATTTTCAAGTATAGAAAGGGGATAAACCTAATACGGTGTTTAATGGAAAAAAATTATGACACCAATAACACATCTGTGTCTGTAATTTCACAGGTTTTCTTTCTGTATATTTTTATATGTATATATGTATAATTTAATATCAGCCTCGGGGTTGTGGTCTCACATGTCATCGGCTTGCAGGAAACTGGATCCTTGGACTAAGTATCAGATGAGTTGCTAATGTTTGGAAAAAAAGCAAAAAACATGCTTTGGGTCTCTGTTTTATGGCTGTTATTGAAGTAAGAATTTGTGATTGTAACCTGATGCTCGCCTCACCAACATGTTTTCATTATTGTCTGGATAATTGAAAGTCCAGGCAAATTTGGATGCTGGGAGATATTGCACATGAAGGCCTTGGTGCTCAGCACAACCGAAGGTTGAGGTGTTTCAAGTTAAGGATGAATATGTTGCAGCATTTTGTGCAGGCTTAAGGATTGTTTCATTCCCTGCTTGTGGTGGTCCGTGTGCAGGCTGATTAACAGGAAGTTCAGATGCTTCTGTTTGGATCTGAGCAGTTCTTGGAGACCTTCTGCTTGGGTTCTTCATGTGAAATGGGTGGTCCTGCTCCAGTCTGTGGGTTCCAGGACTTAAAAACCCCAGAACCTTGGTTTCTTGGCAGGAGGTGGCATTAGTTGAAAATCATCTGACTTGAAAGGACAGATGATGGGGCCCTAACCCAAAAGGTGGTTACGTCTTGCAGAGTGAGACATGATGACAGGGACACCTCTGTGCCCTAGTCCAGGCCTACTCCTGTTCCGTGGGTAAACACATGATTTAAACCCACAGGATTTATGGATCTGGCGGTTTCCCCACTACATGAACTTGAGAGCAGACATATGCACAAAAAGGTAAATGAGGTTTGGGAGCTAATCCCTATTAACTGGGTATAACTGGAAAATTAAACTAAACACAAACTTCGTGTGGCTTTGAAAAAACCGTGGGACCTTTCTGCCAGGTTTCTGAATCCTTTGATTAGGTGCATGTGTCTCCAGTGCCACAAAAGGACAGGAGTCCATCATTCATTGCTTGTCACACACAGGGACAACTGGTTGCACACAGTGTTCAGCCACGGAACGAGGGGATGCCGGATGGTGTGGAAGGAGATCAGCTCGCTGATAACCTGCATTTGGGTAAAAAGCCTTTGAACAATTGGGAAAAGTTAACTCTGCATTTGAGTTCTGCAAGGAACTAATTACTTGCCTGGACTTTACCCACATACCAGCTTCTACCCCCATAAATCCACTGGACAGCAGGCATCCATGAAAGTCCTCTACACTTCTTTTCTGAATCAGGTTCTTTATGTATATCTCAACTTGCTTCTGGAAGATTCATGGCCCGAGCTGCCTTAAGTATTTTTGTTCTGAATAGGAACCCTTAAACGTTTCCTTCTCATTTAATTTATCATTTTTTTTTCAGGCTTTCAACACTGGGTACAAGTTAGAAATAATGGGATGCAGAGTCTGTCCCTGAGGAAAAGTGACTTAAAATAATAAAGTGTACACAGGGAAGGAGAGGAACAAGGGAAATAAATTAGCCATTTATGAGATGGGAGGATTTTTATGTTGTGTGGCTGCAACGTGGCATCCTGGTGTCTCCAAGTCTTGACTTGATCCCACATTGAGGCACACTGTTAGGCACAGGGAGGGAAAGCAGTGGAAAGAACAATGACAATTGTCTGTTCCACGCTGGCTGCTGGTGTTAGATGTGGAGGTGTGCGGCGAGGTCGTTACTCACTGTTGAAATGTCCCATAAGGATGACTGTAGCCAGAGATACACAGCTCAGTAGGTCCACTGCTCCAAGCCTCTTGATAATTAGTTATTAAGTACTGGTGATTTACCTGCCCTCACACCAGTGGGTTGGTTGTGGGTTTTTTTTTTTTTGCCATGTGGGCTGGAAAAGTTAAAGCTGTGTTTTGAATTAGGGGTTCAAACAAAGCTGCTGGGCTCAAAAGGAAACAGAGTTGAAAACACTGACTTCCTCCCAGTCAGGTATCACAACAATAAACCTGTTGAGATTTCACTTGGAAATGGATTGTGGATTTGCTAATACTTTTAGCAAGTCACATTTTACAGCTTGGTGTGGCCTTTAAGTTCGTAACAGAGCACAAAGCTCTAACGATACCTTTAGAGATCAAAATGGAGTTGTCTTTGGAGTAAATGCTTTGTTTATGGCATCTTGAACAGAATAAGAAATGGAAAAAATTGAGAAAATGCAGATGGTGTATAAAATAGGCTGGTCCAAGCTGTGTGTAAATCCCTTGGATTATATGGTGAGGAAGACCAGTATACTCCTGATAATGTACGAAACAAGAACAACATGGAGGTCCCGACCAACCTCTTCACTTGCAGTTTGGCCTGCAAGTAAAATAAGGGATGACTTCTCTGGGCTGCTGAGAGTATTTTCAGGGCAATTTGGTTCTGGGCTTTTACAAAGGGAGATTTTAACCATCCTGGTTTTCACTCTGTATGTGTGACAGACAGGCTTCCAAATGTGCGAATGGCCACTGGAGCAAGACTGATCCTTCCCATTAGCTGATGGGCTGCATGATGCAAACTTTCAGGAGCTTCTGGTTGACAGAAATCATGGTTTTTATAACATGTGTGCCAAATCTCTGGTGGTCTTTGCAGAGGAGCTGGTCTCACCATGTAGGAAGGCAAGCTCACCATCTGTGAGTAGTTCCTCGGATGCTCCAGGATCTCTGTTGGCCAGATTGTTGGGAATGAGGTGCCTGGATGAGGTGTGGTTGCTTTCCCAGCAGTCTGGGCTTATCACCTCCAGGGCTGCTCTGCTTTCCACTGACTCAGAGGGAGAACATTTTTCACTGGCTGGTCCAAACCAGCCAGTGAGGCTGAAGACAGCCTGTATAGTTTCATCTAATCTGATGCTGGAGCTCAGAAGGCATCGCGCCGGTTAGCTGGGCTTCAGGATGTTGACCACTAAATCAGTTGGAGGAATTTATAATTCACTTCAGCTATTGCAGGATTTAGTACAATAAGATCATTATTGCCTTGAGATATCCTTCAGGTCGTTAATTTAAATTAGAAATGCCTTCAAGCAGGGTATCGTGTACAGCGCTCTCCATAGATTTTTGGGCTTAAATAAGATCAAGAAATGCTTCCTGGCAGATATTATTTTAGCAAATGTGAGTTACTGCTTCCAAGCAGTGTAATACCCCTTTGTTCGCTGGTGTCAAAATGCACAAGCAGCAGATGCATTCTTAACTGGGCTAATTATTATTGATGTTCTTCAAGGGCCGTGTTCTTGCATATCTGAATCTCCCCTCAGCATCCTGTGGTGACTTTGCACGACTGGGGTGTGGTTTGCTGCTGTGTAACTGGGTTCAGACTAACAGGGAACTGCAGCCTCATCAGCAAGGTGGGTGTTGGCTGTGGCAGACAACCCTCACAGCAGTGCTACAGGACCATGGTGGGGAGGAACCCCCAGCAACAGGAGATGGTGTTGTGAGGGAGCAAGGGACTAAGGCTGAAGGAGGGACTCTGACCAAGTGAGATGTGGTGGACAGAGCCATAAATGAAGACCACAAAAGGCCTTGAATGCCCAAGGCTGCAGGAGTCATTCCTAGTGCAGATACAGGGCTGGGCAAAGGCAGCCTTGAGAGTTGGGCAATTGGCTTGCTCTGGGGGTGGAGATATTAGTATGAAAGCCATTGATAGAAATTCTTTGCCAAAAATATATTGATATGGCCCCAGTCAGTGTGAAAGGTAGAGCCTATAACTTTATGCTCTTTGAGTGGAGAGTTCTTCTAAATGGGAGGGTTGTCTTCCCTGTCTTGTAAACCGAGGTCTCTCCCTTGCAGCTCACACCACTCATCTCTCTTCCCCAGGGCAATGCCAACTACTGGGTTGGTTGGGATTTGGAGCTTCACTGGGATCAGCTGGCTTTATCCAGCTGTGGGTAGATACCTCCTGGCCTCACCTGCTCTGTGCAAATCGCTTGGTGCTTCTTGCCCTGTTTCCATTCTTGTTGAGGGGCTGAGGGAACATCTCCACTGGGAACACAAGAGCACATTGGGGCATTTTGGCACTAAGAGCTAAGGGAAGTGCTCCTGATGGCAGGGACAGTAAAATCCCATGGAGGACACAGGATGGCTTTGCTGCAAGATGTCCTCCATGCAAGGAGGACCATTCACACCACCTTTCTGAAGCTGGTGGTGTGGAAGGTCCTTTCTGCTGCAAGAACAGAACGGGAGAACCAGCCTGGATACCTCTGCTTGGAACAGATGGGAGCTGTAGCTTGTTACTCAGCATCTCTGTAGCCAAACTGCTTTAATTAAATGTGTTCTCTGAGGGAAATTGGCTGCCTTCAGGAGCACAGCTGGGGTGTGGACATGAGTGTGCAGTGAGTGGAGCGCTGTGCCTCGGCCTCTGCAGCCAGCCCCTCTCGCGCCACTCGATACCTGCACGACCTGGTTTCAGAGAACTTCCCCAAACCAGTGTGAAACTGCTGCAGGGATCAGACTTGGCAGCATTTAAGGGGCAGTTCTGTTCTGTCAGATAGAGGTTTCAGTGTCCTAGATGTTGGTCACTGCTCTGTCAGCTCGTCTGGATTTGCCCCTTCGGGGTTAGGGTTACCTCGTGCCGTGGTTGTGTCTGACCAGGACTCCTGAGCAGAGGACATCATCGAGCTGTCGGTGCCACAGGCATCTGGGGAAATGCAGCCTTGGGGGCTGAGCACCCAGTCTGATGATTGTGAACTCTGTGGAAGGGTTTTCAGTGAGTGTTAGGAGATCACAGAGCAACCAGGAACCTGGGCAGCTCCAAACCCTCTCAGGACTGGGGCAGGAGCCCTTCACCTCTGGGAAGCAAATCCTCCTGCTTTGTGCCCTTGTTCTAACGGGGTTTGGGGGCTTCCTGGGCCAGCTACTGCTCAGTGGTGGAAGACAAGTGTCTGGCCAGCGTGACAAGGTCCAGCTGGTTTCTTGGGAAGCTGCAAGTCAAAGTGGACACTGGTGGCTGGTTGTGG
>VXBZ01000905.1:494650-558971 GCA_013399135.1 Heliornis fulica
TGTAATGTTGCAATTTGCACAATAGTTTAATAGGCTGTTACTGGTGCTATAGATATTGCCATGTGCCCCAGCATATCAAAAAGCTGTTCTCTCTAGATCAGCTTGCTGAATGCTGCCAACTTGCATTTTCAGTGCTGTGTGTAGCATTGCAATTGCAGTCTGGCAAAGTTAAATACATCTGAGAGCCATGTGAAGAAAACTGGGGAAATATTATCTGAGTGCTGAGCTAAATGAATGCAGGAGAAAACTGGGAAGAGTAAAATCTGAGGCAGTCTTGTTCCTTGATATCAGCAGCAAGGGCAGGATGCTCCTTTGGCTGCAAGCAATTCTGTTCCTTTCAGCCCAAGCAATGAACTGGAATTATTTTCCCTTAATGCAGTGGGCTTTAATCGTGTCTGAAACTGCAAATTCAGCAAGAAACCCACCCAAAACTGAGGGATATTCTGCTACCTACTTTCTTTCACAGACCTTCTTAATATAGGGTTAATCCTTGTGTGTTCTGACAAATAAAAAATCCAGAAGAACTGAGACATGTCCTTCTCTAAACACTTATCCCTGATGCTGGGTGCCCTTGTCCATATTTTATCTGCTTGCTCTCACTTTTAAAGTTAATGGGAAACAAATATAGAAAAAATATTAGTATTAGTTTATAACTCTTGTATTTTCAGACCTTGATATTTGATTTTAAAAGTAGCTGCTCATGCTGACCTGCTCGGGTATCGAGTGTTGAGGGCTCCAAATGAAATGCACAAGCTAATCTCTGCACTTGAGCAAGTGGAATGAATTCCTTACGTATACAAGGGAGATCAGAGCCCATTAGCAACCAATATTAGATTAAAAGAGACTAAACATTACATAGCGTGATTTTACTTCTAGGAGTAGTTTATTATTGCTATAATGCAAAGCACTTCTTCACTCCAGTGTGGTTGGAGTGTTTAGTCTCTCCCGGAGAGCTCCCTTAGCGCTGCGCACGGGGTGCTTGAAGGAGACCCCGCAGTTCCAGTGGCTTATCTGGAGAGCAATCGATGCGACGGCCCCAGAGGAACAGAGGAATGAAACCTGATAACCAGGCTTTGCTCTGACTTAATAGCAACATAAAAGACTTTATTTTCTCTTTTAAGGTTTGAAATGTATTTCACTATGGAAATGTGGTGTTGCATTACCATAATGCACAAAAGGATTTTGCAGGCAAAGCCCTCAATAAAGCTTCACAGCTACTGTATCCCGTGGACATTTGGGGCTGGTAAGGTGGGATGCTGAGAGGGGCCATAACCACACCTAAAGTTAAACCAGGAGAAGTTTGGATACTGCTAGAGATTCCCTGCTAATGATGCTTGGCAGAGGTGGCCATCTCCTCCTGGGACAAGCAGAAGTGTCCCCACTGCTGGTCTCGCCCTGTTGCTTCAGCATGTAGGAGGAAGCACTGGAGAAATGTTTATTTGGTTTGTGTTTGTCTTTGTGGAACTGCAAATTGATGCCTTCCAGTGGGAGCTGCTGTTTGCCAAAGGGACAAACCCAGTGTGTTGAAATGTCATTGTGGTGCAGAGGGAGAAGTTGTGCTTGTGGCAGAGCTGGCAGCTCAGGGTGGCTGGTTTCATTTGCACTTGGGACATGACATAGAAGTTGTCTGTTGGATCTCATGAGGGATTTAAGGGATGCTTGGCCAGATGGACTTTACCCAGATTTCAGGAAGCTATGAGGAAATGTAACAAAAGGTTGATACAAACTATTCCCTGTTCTTTTCTGTGTGTATTCTTGGGAGGAGAAAACAAACAAAAAACCCCAAAAAACCTAAACCACAAAAAAAAACCAAACACAAAAAACAACCCCCAAACCTCACAACAAACCAAAAAAACAAAAAAAAAAAACCCAAACAAAACCAGCCAGGCAACAAAAACCAACCAGCCCCCTCCTTGAGGCTCTCGAGGTTTCTGCCAGGGAAACGCTGGCAACTCGCACTCGATGGAAGCTGAGCAAAGCAAACCCCACATTCTTCTGCATTTTATTTTATGTTTTGCAAACAAAATGTGATGCTCTGGTGCTAGACAGGAGTGTTGCCAAAACCACATTGCATCAAGATATTTTATAAAGCCAAGTCAGCTTTCCCCAAACTCTTGTTTCAGAAGAAAAAGATAAGCAAAAAGCTGTAGCAGAATGAAGCAGACTCTGTTCATGCTGTTATCGGGTATCACTATGGGTTTTTTTCAGGGATTTCTCTTAAAATGTTGTGTTTTCTGGAATGCAGAGTGACCATGCAGTGTGGTTGGTGCATGAAGTCGTGGCTTCAGAGGTCCATGTGCTTCAGAGCAAAGGGAATTGCACTGAGGTGTGCAAGTGAGCACGTGCTGAGGAGCAGTCAACCCCAAATCTTGAATAGTTTTTTAAAGATGAGGTGAACCATCCCATCTCACCTCCCATAGGCTTGGGAGTGATTAAGTAATTCAGTGAGTAGTTTAGACCAGACACTTAGTGATCTGGAAGCTAAGCATGGTGGGGATGAATTACCACAGAGTGGTTTGTGTAGGGTCCAAGGGACATCACCCTCAAAGGAAGGAGTGGACTTGGATCTCCCAAGTCCTAATAAAGTGCCTTAATCATAACATTATTTCTTTTGGTAATTTTTATGGTATGTGTAAGCATTTTATTAGTATGTGGCTTTGGACAACACATGAAATACTTGAGCAGCAGCAGCAGTTGCACTTGCAGTGTTTGGTAAAGCTGAGGATGATGTTTTATTGCTCAGCCTCCATGGGTGACTCGAACCTCCGTGGCTCTCAGTAGGAAGTGAAGCGTGGCTTGAGCAGCAGATGTGACAGCAGGTTGGCTTTGTGCAGGTCCCCAGGCTGAGGGACAGAGTACCTGTGTGCCACATCTGCTCCTCTGGGCATCAGGCCCGGGGAGGTGCTGCCTGGATGAGCACCCCAGGACCGCGCTGCTGCGCTGGAGCAGCTCATGGGAGGGAACAGACACCCCCCTCCAGCGTGCAGGGACAGGCTGGGTGAGACCCTCTCCTGCTTCGAACAGGAGTCACATTTACTATCACACTGTTGTGTAAATTCACCCTTTAATTACAGGCTGCCAGAGTGCATGTTCCTATTTGGAAGGTTGGGATCATTCCCTTTGTGGTGTTTGTGCTTCTCAGCCCAAACAGGAATAACTCCCTCTCACAGCACACAGATCCAGAGCAGGGTAAAACCTATGAGTGAAAGAAGTGCAGCTACTACAGGTTGTTAACCTACTAATTCTACTACTAACAACTCAGTTCAGGGAGACCTTGTGAGAGGGACCGAGTGGGTGGAAATGAACACAGAAAATGTTCACCCCTGAAGTGCTGGGGTGTAATTGCTCCTAAAGAACAGACTGAGCCACTGTCACTGAGCAAGAGGGGCCAGAGGAGTTGGTGGGCCCGGTGTGACTGGAACATCTCAGCAATGCACTGGGTTTAATTGAGTTCTTTCACTGCTGCTACACTTTTAATAACGTTTGGAGACGGGGAAGGGAGGGCAGTGGCTTCTGTTTCTGATAGATTCTTTTGCACTGAGATTTAATGGATTAGCCAAAATGATGTGAAAAAATGGATCTCTGATTTATTACCTGCAATTTTTCGCTTACTGCAGCATATTTTTTTTCCTCAATCAGTGTTTTCCACCCTGTTAAAGTCTTGTGTGAATAAGTGCTATGTTGTGTTTCTGGATTTGCCCGGAGGGCTCATCAGAGGACCCTTTGCCTACAGTCCCCACCAGGCCACTTAAACAGGAAGTTTAATTTTATAGTATTAAAAAAGAGAAAACGGTACTTAATTATCTGGCTGTGAAACAGCAGTACTCTTTCTTAATTTTAGTAGCTAATAAAATGCTGTTCCTGCAGTTAACTACTTCTGGTCCAAATGCACTACAATTTTGGCTATTTGAATAGAATATTTTATGAACTGTTATATATTGCACTACAGTTTTTAAACTCCGCTATGACATATTTCTCTCAAGATTTATTAGCATTTTTTATTTAAAACAATATATTAAAGAGAGGAGAAAGAGTAATCTTAGCTAAAATTCAAATATTAGAAAAACATAACATAGACCAAATCTTTTCATTTAACTCCCCTCCCCCTCCCTTCTCCTCTCCCACTGTTGCTATAAAAAAGTTTTTTGGAACAACAACCCACACCTGCATCATTAATTCAATATGTCTTCCAACATGACTCAAATCATAGTATCAGTTTCAGGGGCCATTTGCTACTTAAATGACTTTATGAAAACAGAACAATGAACTACCCCTGTGCAGTCCTTACTTTAACTCTGGGTAAAATAAACTTCAAGATCTTTTCATACGCCGGCGCGCTCGCTCCTCGGCTGGCAGTTGCCTTTCTGCTCCTGCCCCCTCAGCAAGCAGCCTCTCGTTAAGTGTGATGTCTGCTGTGCCACAACTGTCCTCACAAACTCGTGAGTGCTGAGGCACTGGCCCTCTGGAGCTTTTCTGACCTGGAAATTACCTGGGGAGGGGGCAGCACCCCCAGCTTGGGGCTCGTCAGCAGCAGCTCGCACCGCTGCAGCGGTTCCTGGGAGAGCTCCTGGGGAGGCCAGTGTGGCTCTAGGGGCCTTGCAATGGGCTGGGACATGGTCTGGGAGAACATCAGAGTGTGGGGAAACCAGTGGGGTTAATGGTGTGCGTGGTCTGGCCTGTGGCCTCTGTGCTTGGGGGAGAGAGAGAGAGGGCTCTTGGCTGGTGCTGGCGATCTCCAACGGTCAAGTGGTATTTCTCAGGCGCTCTACTACAGAGTGTAGACTGGTTGTAGTGGCTGATTCTAATGGAAATGCCTCTCATTTCAAACGTGCATGGTCTTCACACAGGCTGGTGTGTCAACAGGTAGGGGAGCCAGTAGAAGTCGATTGTGCCAGACTTTGTGGGCATCCTGAGCTTGCTCTGCCAACGCTGGGGGACAGGGCTGGCCAGGCCATGGCAGGTCTTCAAAAACAGGGTTTGAAAGGGGTAAAACAGGAATAAACTCTTAATCCTCTCAAAATGCACAGCCTATGAGGAAGAGTCTTCAACTGAAAGTCATTTAAAATTTAGTCAGCTTTAAATATTTGCTGCTCATCATGAAAACGCTGTGGGAGTGACTCTTCTAAAACCCAGGTAAACACCAGCTTCATGGATGTGCTGCTCTTTGTCTAATTAACATTTCTAGCATCAGGTTTTAATGAGTTGGATCATTTTGATGGCTTCCACGTGGCTTGTGCTGGTCCTCCTGAATCTTTCCAACCTTATTTATGTAGTTCTCTGACACCCTCTGAGGGTGAAGCTCTCAGAGGTTCCACTGCCACGCTGGGACCATCCATCTCTCCAGCTCACACTTGCTGCAACCCAATTTCAGTAGTGCATCAGCATGTGAAAATCCTGCAGGCACAGCCTCCTATCACAAGCTGTTGGAGAGAGGAGCACTGTTAGCTCCACTTTGCCAAGACTCAGAAGTGTTTAGCTCGGTAGGAGCAGTAGGGGTGAAAGCAAATGGGTGGGAAATGTGCTGCAAATCATGTACATGTGCAGTCAGGTGCTTCAATACTTGTGACAAACAGGCTGAGGAACTTGCCAAGTGCTGCTCAAGAAGGTTGTGGTCTTGAGAGATGAAGGTTTGTGCTTGTCATGCCTTCTTGTCAGGTCCTTCGTTGTGTCTTTATGTTGGGCTGGTTTGTCCCCTCTCAGTGGGCAAAGAATTGGTGTTCAGCCAGCAAAGGCCAAGTGGTTGCTGCCACCCTTCCAGGAGATTGTGACTTTCCACTTAGTTTAGCTGCAGGTTTTCAGCTCTTCCTGAGCCAGGGCCTCATCATTTATTCCCCTTATCACCTCTCCCCAGATACAATCTCATTAACTTCAGCAAGGTCCTCCTTGAGTCCTGCGGGGCGAGTGGGAGTCCCAGTGTATCCTGTGTGGTGGGGAAGAAGTTCAGGATAGATGGCACAGCCCCCACAGACATAATTCCTTGTGAGTCAGGTCGCTTACGAAGGAAATTATCATTTGTTTGCATAAGGGATAATACCCTAGTGAGCATCTGCTTAATCTTAGCTGTCACTTAGCAATGGAGGATATGCAATTCATGCTGCCTCCCACTATATGCAGCAGCAACCAGTTAAAAAGGAAACTATTGTCATCAATTAGGTGAGTCAATGCTTTGGAGAAAGCATCCTTCACAACTGTGGTTCCATAATTTAGTCGTGTGTGGTTAGCTAATTTGTGGGCTTTAAGAGACTCAGGCAACTATCAAGATTAGCTTTACAAGCACGTTGTATACCAGGAAAAATGAATGAGGTTATCATTAATACACAGAGGGGTCTGTTGGGAAGCATGTGCAACTGCAGGTCCTTCCTGACACGTGCTCTGTGCTCACAGAGGAAACGCATCAACAGGCGGCAGAAGCCTCTTTTTGTTAGTGATGCCCCTTCGTAGCCCAAATCCAGCTGCACGTTGCTTGGGGTGAAAAAGAAGCTGCCTGTTCCCTTGCAAAAAGCTAAGTTTGTCATGTCCACTCTGGCTTAGTCACCCCTAATATGGACATTTCTAAAACTCTTCCCAGATCTATTTTGAGGGCTGTCTGAACAGAGAAATATTTCTTTGATGACAGACAGTGTCTTGTTGGTTTATATAAAAGTCTTCGTGGCTAAATTGGGGTTGGATGGGGTCCGAGTTTCTGAAGAGCAAAGGCATGGGTGGGGGTGGTTTTATACAATCTGTAGAGCAGGGAGGGCAGCAAGGAAATTTGTCAGGCTTTAAAAAAAGCAACAAAAGAAGAAAACCTACCCCCATTCTGGAGGAAACTGGGAAGAGTTTACTGAAGATGGAAAAGTAATTGAAACCAAGTAATGGGGTTCAAAACTGGCTTGACATCTGAAACAGAAAGCTATGAAAAGTGGTTTCTATTCAGTAGCATTGTTTCTGTGCTGAAGTTGTCTTCAGTTCTAGGTCTAGAATTCAGTGTGGAGATGAAATGTGTTAATTGGGAGACTCCAAACTATGTCTCTGTGGGAGAAGGTAATGGCAGGTAACTGTCCACAGGAAATCATGCACAGCCCGATTGGCAGCTCTGGGTTAATGAATGAAACAAAGCCAGAGACTCTAACCAAAGAAATCACCCTGTGGGTGCTCCAAGAGTCTCTTGACCAAGGGTGTGGAGAGGAGCTGATAGATGGAAGGAGATGGCTGCCGAGACAGTGGCCTTGTTGGGGGGCATTTGGGGACTGTTACCCACCCTCTGTACAGGGATTGTCTCTCTGCAAGCAGGCAGTGAACCCAGACAGAGGTTTGAGGTTGTACAGTGAGTTAGTCCTTTTGATCCAAGCTATAGGACGGCCAACGGACTTGTTCAGAGGCGAGTGGAAGCCTTTGAGCGCTGGGATAACATTGATCGATTTCAGAGGGGTGGAGCAAAGAGCAAGCTCTTAATTGGTAATGGCTGGGCTTCATTAATTTTAGACAAAATGCCTGAGACGCCATGCAAATTGTTAGTATCAACTGTTGTGGTGTGGCTGCTTAACTGAAGGGCACGGGCTGAGGGCGTCTGGCGAGGGCGTAACCCGATATTCGGGGCCTGATGATAAAATGGGGCCTGTGTGTGTGGGGCCGGGCCTGCTCCTGGCGCGTCCGCCTGGCTCTGTGAAGATCTCAGACACGTCCTGGCACCTCTGTGGTGACCTGGGGGGGTGTTGACTGGCTATTGTCTGCATAATGCTGGAAGGGCGTGCTGTTGGGAGGGGAGTTGGGCAAAAGTGGCTATGAATAATTATGTAGAGTCCCTTGTGTGACTGTACTGGGAAAGCAAGTACAGAATCCACAAGCTGCCCAAGGATTCTCAAACATGACACTTGACGGACCCATTAACAGAACTTTTCATTGCACATCTGAAATCAGACCTGAGCTTTCTGACCAAGTTCTGGTGAGATGTGGTAGAGATGATTCCTGCTGAGAAATCAAGAGCTTTCTGGCTACTAAACATCTCTGTTCTCATAACTGCTTGGAGTGAACATAGTCTCTATATTTGAAGACCTGGGGTGAGATAATGAAACTGAGCTCTGTAGCTCCAGCCTTGTTGCTCGCTGTCTTGAATCTCCTGTCCTTCTTGCTTCTCTATTCCTAGATCTAAATCTGGGACACTGCTCAGGTGAAGGGAAGAAATTGTCCCTTTTCTGCTTGTTTCCTTCAACATTCTCCAATCCTCCCATTCATTTTAAAGACAAGGCCCTGAAGAGCTCAACACGTGCCACTTCAGTCTGTGATAGTGGCATGATGATAACTCAAGGGCTGTGGCGAACCTCGGTCTTAGAGAAATCTTTCCATCGGTGTGGATGTGATGCTGAGACCTGTGCATTGGTTTGACTGGAAGGAATGATGTGTGTGGGACGTGCTGGGAAAGTTCAGGACTAGCAGAATATTGAGCTGTAGGTTTCTAATGGGCTTTTTGCAGTGTCAGTGACTGTGTGAGAAGGTCTCAAATCCTCCCAGATTTCCTTTGTCTCCACACCACAGACAGCAGCACACCTTTTAAGAGCAAGAGGCCCCTGGAACTGACTCTTTGGGTTTTGACTCCTTGTAATTTTTATATTAAGATAATGCACCATTAAGTAATGCACTGGCCAATGACATGCTGATTGCTTGCTGTTGTTTCAGACATCTCTCAGTGCTAAGCAGCCATTCGTATTTACCCACCCGAACCTTATCACGATGTGCACTTAGTAACCCGGATTCATTTGCCATTATGTAGATTTCTTTTCTTTTTGTGGCTGACACACTTGTTCTGTAGAGACAACAACCCAACCCAGCCTGTTGGAGCGGCGAGCTTGTCGGGGATCCCCGCTAAGCGGGCTGAGATCGCAGTGTTTGCACTCTGAATTTGCTCAATTGGTCCTTTTCCATTACCCAGCCTGGATTGCTTCTGTTCTCCACCCTTGGCCACTGCATTAACTGTCTATTACCTTGTTTACCGTGGTCATGTTAAACGCCAGCTTATGAATGTCAGTTTGTTCTCCAATTAGCTATGCCTTATTGACTTGCCCTTAGACTTTCAAACATAAGCTTTCTGAAGTACCTGTCGCTATAAAACTGATTTGTTTAATTTTTTAAGGGATATAACTTTAATGTGTCCTTTTATTTTACTGTTATCTTGGTTACCCATGTTTAAAGCCTGTTTATGGAGTGGAGTTTATTCTAAGAGGTTCATATCTGTTAGTACTTTGTGACAGTTTATGTACTTAACTTGTGCAAGGGATGCATTATTTCTCTTCTCCTGGATGCAGCATGCCAGCTTTATACTGGGCTCTTGTGGCTGTCAAAGGTTTGGTTAATTGTCAGTTTTCAGGACTGTTGATTGGAAGTTAAGAAGCATTATTAAAAAAACCCAATGAAATAATTACTCAGAGCTCTTGCTAGGGAGAGGAATTTCAGTTTCTCTGTTTTTGACTTAATTTGTGGCACCCTAAGGAACTAGATCCTTGCTACTGGAGAAGTTCAAGCTATTCAAGTGACTTAGATGACCATCTCTGCACCCTCAGCAGCGTTAAGTGGTGCTGGGGTAGCACAGGATGAGGGATGCACCACTGTGAAACTGCTTCTAACAGTGGTCAGGCTGGTTGTGACACCCACCCTGTTGGGTGCAGCGAGCTGCATTTAGCAGTCAGGTTTTAATCGCCATCAATGCTCTGAGTCAAGTATGATGAGATATATATGTTCAATTTGACTTTTAATTTTTCTGGTATTTACTGTTTTCTATGACAACTTGTCTTCATATTTTGCCAACTATATTTTTGAATACATGTTTCCAAAGAACCCTGCACGGTTTTGTTCCCCAAGCACCCCAAATCTTGCTTTCACTTGTTGGTGTTACAATCAGGTCTGTTCTGATCGATTGTATCGGTGCTACTACTGAGAAAAGAAGCACAAACCCAGCTTAAACTGAAGTCAGTCAGTCCAAGGTTTCCCCTGTTACAGAAATTGAATCCACTCTCTGAAAATATGACATCTCTCAGTCATCCTTAGAGCTTTGCTCTTGTTTTCTGAAGCAAACTCCAAGAATTTACCTAGACTTTCTGGAGAAATAGCTCTGGGACAGCAGCACAGAGACCTCCTTGTAGGAAGGAAAAAAGGAATGGCCATGACTGGCCTTTTGCTGCTTTTTTATGAGTAGAACTGTATAAGACAAGTGTGGTTTTGGCATTGGAACAGTGTCAATAAATGGCTTTTGCAGTTATCTAAATGCTTTAGCTGTGCTTGGGCGTTTAATCTCTTGTAAAAGCTGTTTATTGCCTTCTGTACCACTCTGCAAGGCACATTATCCCTTAAGTGTATGAATGACACAATTAGTCCTCAAAGAGACTTACCAAAATACTGCTGATTAAAGGTCAAGCATAAAAATTCAGATGCTACTCCCCTGCACTGAGAAAACCGACCCTCACAAGTCAAGTTCGGTGTCGGTACCGAAGGGAAACCATCGGGGTGGGAAGACTCGAAGGGACACAGCTCTGTGCTGAGGGTGATGCTTTGGGGCTGGGATTGGTTTCCAGGTAACAAATTAAAATCACAAAAACTGTTCATAAAAGTCCATTTGACTATTAGTGATCTTCTCAAAACAGATTGTTAACTTCAATATGCAGTAAGTGGCATTTAAGGGTGGCATCACGAATAACAGGCAATCAAACCTCGTTAACACTGGAGTTTATAATTGCAGATTACTGTAATTTGTGAGGTATTCAGGGTTTTGCAAGGATGTTATTTCTACCATTGGGAGCTAATGAACAGCAGCAGAAATTTACTGTACATTTAGTCATCTTCTTTAGAAAACAATTGACACTAAATGAAGACTTCAGTCTTTGGTTTTCAATCAGAAAAAAAAAAAACCCAAACCCCAAACCAAACCCACAGAATCTTGTTTGTGGGGGTGAATGGGTGCTCACCTGCACTCACCTGCTTTTAATCCCTCCTTTTGCAAGGAAAGAAGTGGAAAGCAAGTCATGCACAGAGGAGGCCAGCAGCTCATCTCTGTCCTTTGGGCAGCTTTCTGATCATCCCTAGCAGTTTAATGAAAGGAACCCATTCTGGCCTGCTCCTTTATTTTCCTTTTTCCCCCCACTTGTAAGCAACAAGATAAGTTATTTCTTATAACTGTTCTTTGTGATGCCAGCAGACTTGGGCAGCCCAGACAGATGTCTCTTTCAACTTCTGGGTATGCATCCAAACTCCCAAGTGTTTGAGGTTAGCCCTGCATTTACTTGCTTTCAAGTAGCATTTGACTGGTCCAATAAAATGCATGACACATGTCCTTACTATAAATTAGGAAGGTGCCCTAACCCTCCACAAAGGTTAGAGCTGAGTTACTCTGAGTTTTAAGGATGTTGCTAATTAGGGACCTGAATTTTCTTTGTATGATCTTTAAGGGAAGTGTGAATGTGGGGCTTCTGAATTGTTAAATCATTGGGGTTTACATGCTTATGTCTGGCTTTCTGATGGAAAATATTTCCTTCAAATGGAAAAAGAGCTTAGGTTTTGTCTGTGGTCCCATTCTTTTAGGGCTGCTTTAATTTAGTCGGGTTACAATTGTTGAGGTAGATTAAACTTGTAATCACATTGACCCAATTATTATACAGAGCACACTGTTCCCCTGCCCTGACATTTAGAGTATGTTAATAGATTTCATAGCTCCCTTCATCCCAGAACCAGTTATGTCACAGTCACTAATGCAATTTGATCTGCAGGGCTGTCTTTGCCTATTTTTGTGGCAAGCCTCTCTGTTCCCTTATCCCTGGGAATGCCTGGCTGACGAATTTCATTCCTCCACAAACCTCCTCCTGAAGATAAAAGAGAACAAGTTCTTACAGCGGTGCTGGCTGCAGGAGCCCCAGGTGAAACCAAAGGGGAGCAGTGGTGGTGGGCACGCTGGTGGGATGTCTCTGACAGAAACCTGTGGCTCAGCAGAGGGGAAATGAGCTCTGAGAGCAGGCAAATAGCAGAGGGCTCTGACAGTCAGCCCCAGGTTCAGGGCATGTGCCAGCTCCTTGAAGGGTAAAGGTGTGCTCTGAGAATCGGACTGTGGGATGCCTGGGTTTTGGTGTGGTCAGCACTGCTGCGAGCATAGAATCATAGGGGGTGTTGGAAGGGACCTTTAAAGGCCATCTGGTCCACCCCCCTGCAGTGAGCAGGGACATCTGAGCAGATCAGGTTCCTCAGGGCTCCATCAAGCCTGACATGAACGTACTTAGCTGGTTTCAGGCTTGGCAGTCACTGGAAGACTGCACTGGGACTACTGGAGCATCCTGCCAGCCTTCCAGAGGTTCAGGCTTCAGACTCTGCCACCAACAGAAGCTGCAGCAAGAGCAAGCAACCCCCACCTCCCCCCAAAATACCCCCAGCCCGGTAGTTTCTGTGTGCTTTCACCTACATGCCTGAGGACAGCCTGCAACAGCCAGAGGTTTTTCCATGCAGCAACACTAAATGATGGACACATTTTAGTTTTTGGCTGTATTCATGGTTCACAGGCAGAAATAAAAATGCAAACCCTCCAATCAAAGTCCTTCAGCCAAAAACATGTCAAATTGCAAGGCAAAAAATACTAGTTAAATAGCAGTCATGGCCGTCCCTGAGAGATCCAGTTCTGCTGATTTTAGGAGACATCCTTAAAGGTGAGCTTGGAAAGATGTCGTATCTGACTCTTATCTTTGAATCCCATATACTTATGTTTATTAAAATCAATATAATCCATTAGCCTACATTGTTTCCATTTTTAATAATCTATTGATATATTGCCTGGGCTTTTATGGGACTAAACAAATTTCCTCTTTATGTGCCCTGTAATAGCCGGAGGTCAGGCTGGTTGAGAGCAGTTGCTGTATATAAATGTTTATTTACTGCCTGACTACTGATTGAGAACATATCTGGTCCACAGGCTTCAGATGGCTTTTAAACTAGAGATTTATGGCTTACTTCCTGTTTTCCAGACACAGAACACCATTTTTAAATAAAGTAATGAATGCAAGGTATTGTGAGAATAACAGCCAGGGATTGCCCCGAACTCGCCGCTCGAGCACGCGGGCTGCCGGGACCCCCGTTATTTCATCATTCATTTGTTTGCTGTTGGAGGGGTTTCACCCACGTTAAACACTTCTCAGTTTCATTTGTGGCTGTGGGTCTCTCTACCCTGGAGCTGCTCTCCTGGAGTAGCTGAATGCCGACCTCAGCCACCCAGGGGCCA
Organism: Heliornis fulica; assembly: GCA_013399135.1. Classification (NCBI taxonomy): domain Eukaryota; kingdom Metazoa; phylum Chordata; class Aves; order Gruiformes; family Heliornithidae; genus Heliornis; species Heliornis fulica. The sequence goes on from VXBZ01000905.1 coordinate 507,876, forward strand.
AGCCAGTGCAAGCTGGGAATGAGTAACGAAGAACCTGAATGACTTGTTCCTGCTCTGCTTGCCCAGCAGCTTGGCTCCTGTTAGCCCCCAGCTCAACAAAGCATTTAGGGGTAGGCCTGGCTTTGAGTGTGAGTCCAGGGCCTTTCTCCGTGGCCACTCGGCTTTCTGCTTCCAGCCGCCAGCATCATGCAGCATGTGCTTATTCTTAAGTGCTTGTATGTACTATTGGAGTAGACTGGTTTGGCTTGTATCTGTGTGTGTGTATGGTTTGGGAGCCACATTACAGGACACACTGATTAACCAGGCTTGCTGGAGTCCTGTGTCCCCCGTGGGATACGCATCTGCTTCGCCTGCTAAACGTTACACGTGCTCTAGTCTCTACCCCGGCCGCTTCAAGCTGTATCCGAAGGAATAAGTGATGATTTCTGCTTAGGCTTTTGTTCTCCAGAAGTGTGAACATTCATCAGGCCAGCAGAAAGCAAACAACTCCTTTCCCTCTACTCTTAGAAGACAAGAAATCACATTTTTCAATATATTATGGTGATAAAAGCACTTGCTAATGCAGTATCTTAAGTTGATGACAGTGAAAAAGTAGCTAATGCTGTCACATAGCTGTGGTGATGGTGTGTTTGTAATTAGGGTGTTTGTAATTAGAAGTTTGCATCAAGTTCTTGGCCCCAGACTGGTGTCTGCTCCACAGCCATGAGTCAGAGGATTTCAGTTACAAATCATAATTTCATACAAGAAAATTGGCCATCGTTTAGCGATGCTGTTGCCTCACAGGGATTCTTCCATGTGTAAATCCCTGATAGTCCAAACTTCTTGGCAGCAAATTGGACGTGAGCACGAGAGCAATTGGCTGTAATTGTCCCCTGGGGATGGGATCATTTATTTATTTGTTTCCACTCTTCTCATTTGCCCAGTGAATATCGCTTCCCCCTGGACATAACGTGGTTAGGAATCACCATTGTTATGAAGATGCTTTACACCCTTCTGTAAATCTGTTGGTTCAGGAGTGCAGCTGTTGTGTGCAGGAGGTGGTGATCTAAACTGGCAAACCAGCAGTGGGCCTGCTGATGGCCAGAAGGTGCTCTGCTCCGTGCCCCGAGCCCCATTCGGCGCTACTGACATCGCTGGGGACTCTTTGCTCCTGGTTTTCGAGCATGCAGGGGGTGTGTTGATTTACTCCATGAGTACCTCTCTGCCAGGCTGTGCCTCACTCAGTGATTTCCATGGGAGCCTTGCAGCAAAAGGGCTGGTGGCACGTGGACAGGGCAGCTCCTGCCCTAACGTCTTGGAGTCACCTTCAGCACATCTCAGGGGCTTTCTAAGCAAGCTCTGTGACGAGGTCCTGGTGAGCACACAACCTCTGCACGAGTGCATCCCTCCAGCTCAACAGTGTCTTGGCACTCTGGGTTGCTTTCTCTGGTCTGGGGTAGGATCACAGAGTTACTTCAGTTGGAAAAGATCTTGCAGATCATCAAGACCAACTGTTAACGTTGCCAAGTCTACCACTAAACCACGTCCCTGAGCACCAGGTTTGTGTGTCTTAAGTACCTCCAGGGATGGTGACTAAACCACTTCTGTGGGCAGCCAGTTCCAGCCACCCTTCAGGTGAAGAAATTTTTCTCAGTATATCCTCCACCTCCCCTGGTGCAACTTGAGGCCATTTCCTCCTCTTCTTATTACTTAGGAGAAGAGACCATCACCCACCTTGTTACAAGCTCCTTCAGGCTGTTGCAAGGAGTGTTCAACCAGCAAGACCCCCAGGACCTTTTCTGTGGGGCAGCTTTCCAGCCACTCCTCCTCACCCTGCTGAACAGTTGCCACAGTGAGGATGACTTGCAATGGAATGAACCATCCTGACAGCCTTTGCTTTCTTGATGTAAGATCCTGCACAGTGATGACATCAAGCAAGAACACAGCAGCAGGCGTCTCACCTGGCGGACCGGCGTGCTCACGACCGCTCCATTTTAGATCTCCACCAGCTTCCTTGGCTGTGTACATGTGATTCCTAGTGCTGATCTCTGGCCCCTAGATGATGCTGTTCATCTGCCAGGGAAATTTCTCCCACTGCAGAGAACTAAGTGTGCCTCTGACAGCAGTTGCAGTGTTTTGGCGATGCTGCGACGTGACGGGACTTGGAACAGCTGTGCCAGCTCCTTGTTTTTCTTGCAAGGGAATGAGAGAGGAGAGAGGTGGTTGCAAAAGCATTGTGTTGGAGTAGCCCTGATGCACAAATGTAGGCTGTTTATGTGGGTTTTATGTGCATTTTTAACCAGCTGTCCCATTAAGATGTGTCCTAATCAAAGCAACGCGCAGCGCGGTGTGGGCTGGATCCTGCCTGGAGGCCACAGAGCTCCTCATGGAGAATGAGCTCGTTAAAATGTGTAAGGACAGACACAACCCCCCAGTAATGTTTTGTATGATCATTAAATGTCTAGTATCAGCATTTCTGTAATAAAAATGGGACATTCTCATTCAGCACCAGCAAAAATAAGTGGCAGGGAGGGGTTAGGCGACTCGCTGCCCTTCTTGGGGTACCTGTGAGTTCCAGAACATTCCCACCCTGTCTCTGCAGGAAAGCAGCACAACTCTTAGGGCAGGGATCTGTATTTCCTCTGGGCTGGGAAGCCTGGACCCTGGCTCGTGGGCACTGACAAGATGGGAGAAGTTAGGAAACATCAGGGGCTTGATTCAACACCCATTAGACTCAAGTAGAGAGTGATAGATTTTAAAGGGAACCTACAGATGCAATAGCTACTTAACAGGATTTTCAAAAGCTCTTGGGTGTCTAATTCCCATTGATTTCCCACGAGGGAATTGGCCTTCCCTTCCAGGACATGATTTACAAACAGAGCTTCTTCCATGTGTAGATCCCACTGATCTGTAAATTGCTTGGCAGCAAATTGAATGTGAATATGAGCACAATTTGCTGTGATTGTCCCCAAGGCATGGGATAATTTCTTTGTTTTTACAACACCCATAACATCCTGTAAACGTGGTTATCATCCTGAAAGGATGATCATGGGGTTTCCAAGAGGAGTTAGGATCCTGCTTTTGAAAATCCTACCCTCTTGAATGCCTGCTAGAGGTCCTTTACAGAAGGCATAGAGCACCCTGGGTGGGGGAGAGCTGTCTCTGCCAAGGACTTTTATGGGGAAAGCTGCCTGCCAAGTGTAGCTTTGTGTGGGCACGGCAGCGAGGAGTCCAGCAGCCCAACACCTGGCAAACACAACTGGTTTGTAAATTCTCCAGCTTGCCTTCCAGCAGCTTGGACATCTTCACATGGGGAAGCAAGTGAGATGTCTGCTCTGGGGCCAGAGCAGCTCATGTTCCTCGTGAATGTGGAGAGTATCCCTCCCCTAGGCTAACCTGACCAGAAACCTCAACCCCTTACATCAGAGTAACTGACAGCTTAGTAACCAGAGCAAAGCAGGGAAGGCCTTGACTCTTCACCTTGGATGTGCATGCAAAAAAAAGCAAACCCAGAACAACCTTTTTTCCCATCTCCCAAATATAAGTGGTTGGATGGTTTGCAGGGAAGTGTCCTGGTGAAAGAGGATGCACTAGTGAACCTTGAGTCCTGATGGAGGTGTAGAAAGAACAGCTTAAAAGAAAGGGAGAAACCTGAGAACGAAAGCACATGAACTAACTTGTCATTAGCTCTGAGGAGCTGAAGATGAGCTGGAGTTGAATGCTACAGTGACCCACCTGTGGATGAGCCACAATGCCCACGCACCGTGGGGTGTGCTGTGGGGTGTGCACACGTGTAATGTGAGTCTGTGGGATCTGAAGAGTGGAAAACGTTAATTCTTGCTGCCTCACCAGGAGTAATTGTTTATTGACTCTGAATCCTCTCTCTGAAGACAGTGAAGGACTCTTGCTTTCTGGTGGTGAGTGTTGGGGCTCTGCCCAAAGCAGAACAGCTGAGCTATGGGCAGGCAGTGCCTGCTCCAGGAGGGTCACAACCTGCTCTGCAAACAGCCAAGATAAACTCGTGTGGACCTGAACTGATTTTAACAGTTTTACACCCCAGGTGAATTTGGCTTAGGACATTTCTAACTGTTTACTTTCTTCCTTCCCCAGTCAGCAAGCTGTCAATCTCCCACCCTTTGTTTGAATGCCCATGATTTCCTTGATGACAAGATAATGCAAATTAAAATTTTATTGCCCTGTAAAATCAAAGGAGGTGAGGAGCACACCCAGTGGTTTTGGACTTGAGCAGCAGGGCCAGCCATGGGCTAGGACAGCACTTGGGAATGTTCTTTCTCCTCCTTCTCTTTGTTTTTGAGAGAGGTCTGGGGCTGTGGGTGCCAGAATGAACACTGCCCAGCAAGTGTGATGTGTAAATTTTGAAAAATATTGAACATGTGGTTTGTGTTTCAAAGCCTGGAAAATATTATGAAAGCAATAAACTACCCCTACGGCCGGCAGCCCGAGCGGGCTCTCCCCTTGCGAGTACACACGCTCGGATTTAGCCGCGTGTCACTCTCCAGCCAGCTCCCTTCCAGCAGAGCCAGACCTGGGCCTTTCCTTGCCTTGAGCCAGGCTGTGCAAAGAAGCTGCAGATGGTGTGGGAGCAGCAGTGCACCGTGTCCCTGGCAGAGCCCCTTCCAGGCCAAGATGGCAGGAAGGTAACCAAGGACTCCCCGTGCTGTGGGCCTCCAGCCACGCCACCAGCCGAGCCCGCGGCAGGCGGATGCACAAACGGCCTCGCAGGAGGCGTTGGATGCTCAGGAAGGGTGACATGGCTCAGGCTGTCCTTTCTCTGTCAGTGGGATATTGGGCAGGGGCTGGTCCTGCCTGGCTGAAGTCCTACCTCACGTGGCAGCCTGATAGGAAAGTGTCTCCAGGAGTGATCCTCTGGCTTTACGAGGGGTTTCGAGGTGTGGTGGCCTTAGTGAATTGGGGCGATGTGTTTCGTTGTGGTGACAAGAAAGATGGGGAGAGGCTGTTCAGTAGGGCCTGTTGTGACAGGACAAGGGGTGATGGTTTCAAAATAGAAGGAGGGAGATTTAGATTGGAGATTAGGAAAAAGTTCTTTCCTGTGAGAGTGGTGGAGCACTGGAACAGGTTGCCCAGAGAGGTGGTGGATGCCCCTGGATCCCTGGAGACGTTCAAGGCCAGGTTGGATGAGGCCCTGAGCAACCTGATCTAGTTGGGGGTGTCCCTGCTTCTTGCAGGGGGGTTGGACTAGATGACCTCTGGGAGTCCCTTCCAACTCTAATCATTCTATGATTCTATGACTACGTGTTTTGGCCCATATAAACACAGGTGCTGAAATTCAGTGGCCTGAGCAATAGGTAACAGTTGTGTCATGCAGAAACATGGGAGGAAATAATTAACCTCATGACTGTCCCTGGCAGGTAGACTAACAGAGCGAGTGTGTCAGCAATAGGATTCCCGAGCTGTTGTGGCTTCAGATTTAACCAACGATACAGTTAAAGAAATCATTGTTTAGGGAGCGTGGACACTTTATTTTTTAACAGCCTGTGACCTGCAATAGAATTGAGTTTGGGTGTTAATGACCAAAGGTTTTGCAAGTAATTAAGTGTGTGGAAAGCGCTATCCCTGAGAGGCTGAGGAGCGTGTGGAGAGCAGGCGTGCGCCTGCGCTGGGAGAGTCCTAAACCGGAGCAGGCTGCCTGTGATCATCAGTCCCTCTTAACCTGAGTTCTGAGTCAGACATGCTACTGCTGTTGTATTTCATGAACACAGCAAAAAATACTACAAAACTGTGGCATGTGTGTTTAGATCATAGAATATGACAGTCTGATTATTTTTTTGTTGTTGAGCAACATAATTTACATGAATATACGTGATATAAGTAGTATATATCTATCATAGCAGAAGGTTTAATATATTCCAGTCAAGAATCTCACATGGATAATATATATCAGGTATGTGTAGGTACCACACAGGCTGTGAAGGTCTGCAGCTCATCAATCCCATGGGATTTCCAGTAACGTGCATAAGGATCCAGACCTCTTCTTCATGGGCTCAGGCCTGAGGAGCTGTTTGAAGTTATGTGAATAATTCCCAGCCAGAGAAAGAGGTGACAGCTCTATCTCTTGGGTGGAAGAGAATATGAGATTACATCCCCTTGAATTTTGTTGTCTGCATCAGCATTGGACAGAGCAGCTTGAATATATTGCTTTGCTCCAATAATGAGCTGACACCTTTAAAAAACCCCAGCTGTAATAAGCTGGACCTCATACAGGGTGAACAGCAGCAGTGCTCTCCCACCTTTCCATCTTGCCCTTTCAGAGAGCATCTTGCTAAATGTGATCTGCATCACAGGGTTCATTGTGCAGATGCATCTTCTGACCTTGCTTTAGACTTGAAAGATACCTGTAACCCAGCTGCCAAGAGAAACCCGAACAAAGGCCAAACCCTTTTCCACACACCTGCTGGGTGTGTTGCAGCCCTCCAGCATCTTCTGTTTCCATGAACTGGCTGGTCCATCCACTCAGTCAAACCCCCTAAGCTCAAGTGAACGCTTATGCAATCAAAATTCCAGGGGCTGCACAGTCAGAGGATGAAAGCACATTCTTAGGTTTCACTAAAGGATCTGTTGGGTATTCATGGAGTAACGCTTGTATTTCACCTTTAAAGCCAAAGGTTTGAGGATTTTCTATGATGCTGAAGCAAAAGCATTGGGGCTTGGACACAAAGACATCCAGTGAGTGGACAAGAAACAAACCTCTGCCCAAACTTCCAATGCTGATAACACTGTCCACTGGCCCTGGCTGTCACCACAGCCTTAGCTGGAGGTTCTTGCACCTTCTCAGGTGGCTGCACTGTGTTGCCATTGGGCATGAGAGATATTGTTAGACTGAGCTGGATGCTGGTCTTCTCCATGGCTTATGGGTGGCTATAAGATGTCCTCAGCAAACACAGAGGACTACAAGACATTTAGAACCAGGACTCCAAAATGAGAGGGTTGTTTTTCTTTTTTTTTATTCCTCTGCAAGAAGAAAGGATGGGGAAAGGCTCTAAACACACGGACTCAGTGCAATTACAATGTGTTGTGCTAAGGCTTTGCCTGCAGGATTACCTGCTGCGTACTGTGTCTTTAAAACACTAATAAGTCCACTGAAAAAAGCCCCACCAAAAAAAAAACCTCTACCAAAAAACCCCAAACCTATGACAGTCCACTAGCAACTAGCACACTAACAGGTTCTCATCTGACACCAGTAGGGAACCAAAGATATTTTATTATTTGGAAACTCCATATAGGGAAAGGCAGCCTTGAATCTGTCATTACTCCAAGAACCGCACCTCCCCTGGGAGTTAATTATTTTCTTAAAATGCAACTTGTACTGTTAGTTTAAAACATTCCAACTGTGTTCGCACTCTTTAAATCTTCTGTAAACCTTAGAGTTTAAATCACTTGCAGATAAGAGTAATTCTATTAGAAAAAAAAAAAAAGGAAAAAGTTCGGTGGAAGGGGAAAGCGAGGAAAATAAAAGGGCATTGATAGAAGCGTCCTTTGGGTGCCCATTGCCCTGTCACCTTTAGAACTTGGCAGGAGCTGCAGCCCACAGAAACTTTATAGGTCCTGGCACAGAATGAAACAAAATAGGTGCATGCCACATTTTCCTTCCAAAAAAACACGGGAGAGACAGACTTACCTCCTTTGTAGGAGGCTGAATATCTGGACAGATATGTTAGGTTTCAGAAGGAGCAGAAAGTAAAAAGGTTGGTGGGACTGACAGGGCAGAGCCTGTTCTGGGCTCCTATTCTGAAAGGGGTCGGGCAAGGGCTGCCCCTGGCTGAGAGACCCCTGGTAACCGGCGGCTTTGCGGCAGTGCTTAAATACCGGGCGCTGCTGCGATGTTTGGCCACCTCGGCTCCTTTCACTGCTTTCATGGGGATTCTGGGGCATTAAAACCCAAACCCCAGAGCTCATTGCTGTGGGTTTGCCACGAGTGAGGCAGGCAGAGTGTGTGTGTGTCACTTTTGGAACTGTCCGTGCGAGCATTCGTATGCTGCGCTGGCTGAGCTCCTGGAGCTCAGGGTAATTCAGTGGTTCCAGAGCTTGGCTTTTCTTTCCTCCCCCTTGCCCTCCCCAGGCCCCTTTCTCTCTCTAATTTATTTGGGCTGAGAATCAGCTTCCCAAATTCTCTGAGTGCTGTTTCTCTTTCGAAACCAGTTTTCTTCGAGAGAGCGCGTTGCTTGACCCCTTGTTCGCGTCGGTGGTGGAACCAACCCCCCACCTGTGGGAACTGCTCCTGCAAGTGATGGGTAAAGGCCAGAGGGTGCCTTGCTAATAACACCATGGGATGTTGACTGTGGCTGCAATGGCACAGCTGGACAAAAACAGCAGCACTTCTAATTGTCCAAGAGAATCCACTGCACCCCCATCGCTGGGTGCTACTGGCTGGGACGGACACCAGTGGTGGGTATCTCCTCTGGTGCAGTGAGCCAGCACTGATGATGACTGAGTGTTGCTGGGATCTACTGAGGCTTTCCAGTAGCCAAAATAGTAGGACTTGTTATTGTGTGAAGCAAAATCCTCACTACTCCCCAGAAAACTGCTGGATGTGATGGGGCTGTTAAAGTTGGGCATAGCCTGAACCTGGAACTGTCCCCAGCTGTCACAGCCCCTCGGAGGGGAGCTGCCTCCTGCCAAACGATGATTTCTGCAATTGAGAGCAGGGCACAGAGTTCTCTCCTCCTCTCAGTCCTTCTCTGCTTCCCAGGAGCGGGGGGGGGCTGCAACACAAGGGGGTGTCCCAGGTGTTCCCTGGAAAAGGTGCATTCAGAGACCCCCAAACGTTGGAGCCCTCGACTGAGAGGTTAATCTGAGCGACTCCAGCAGCCAACCAAACCTTAAGGCCTTGGGGCTCGTTACAGCGAGGCCAAGAGAGAAGCAACCATGAATTTCAGCTTTTTAATAACTTGTCCTGAGCAGAAACCCCCGTGATGCAACACATAAATTTGACAGATGCTTCCGCCTCACTTTAGGTGGGTGTCTGTGTCTGTTCCTAACTGAAACCAGATGACACCAGTGCCGAGTGAGCTCACGTGCTCCTTACGCTCAGGCCTGTGAGTAGTGAAGTTGTCAGGCTCCTGACAGCGAGGATGGACGTGGCACCCTGCAGGCAGGAGACAGGCAGGGTGGTGGCTTCTTCAGCACGCTGTGACATAGGTCAGAGTGAGCCTCCCCCACGGCACCCTGGGACTTCATGTCTGTGGTGCGTGACGTGGATGATGATGTCACCTTGGAAATCTGGGTACTGATGCTGTGTTACCTTGGCTCTGCCAGTGGCACCGTCACCTCCAGGCCAGGACGTGGTTTCGGAGCGCGCTGGGAGTGGAGCTGTGCTGCTCTGGGGATGCCGCATCGGGAAGGCGTCTGTCCCCTGTGCCTGGGTGGGTGGGATGTCCATCTTTGGCACCTGGAAGGGAAGCAGAGCATCAGGCAGCAGCAGAGATCCCCCTTGCAGCTTTAGTTGCATCTTCTCAGGTTTGTCTGTCTTCTGAGTGCCCTGCCAAGGGTGTTGCAGCTGAGGCAGCGTGTGACACAGGACTCCCTGCGCGCTGCAGAGCCTGGGTGTACAGAACTGATGAAACCACATCCCATCATCAGGGTGTATTGCCAGAGGCTGTTCCTTCAACACAGTCATCATCTTGCAGCTTCACTCCACGTTTCATGGAGAAACTGTGGCAGAGATGGGCTACACCACGAAATCACAGGCTCATTGAGAGTCAGAGGGGTTTGTAGGAGCACAGAGATGATTCGTGTTCCCTGTGCCACGTGTACCCAGAGGACATCTCTGGTTCACACACTGGACCTGCAGGAAAGAGATCAACATGCTCTGAAACACTGACCCTGCCAAACTTCCCTTCCTGAACGAAGTGAGCTGACAGTCAGACCATGAGGTGCGGGAGGAGACGTGTTCCAGCTGATTCCTGGTCAGCCTGGATGATGCAGTAATGAAGCTGACACCAGAAAAGTCTGTTTTCATAAGCCTTTTTTGCATCATTTGGCAAATGCCAGGAGATTCCTGTGGTGCACATGTGCAGCTGAAATTTCAGATCTCTTCTATCTGCATGCTGTCTGTCTGTACCAACCTTCTCTGCTTTTATTCTATGACCATTTGTCTTGGAGCCCCCTGGGACCTGGGAAGGTGATTAAGGTTGGTGATGCAGATAGAGTTCCTCTGTTCTGCAGAGGTAACACCAGCCATGTAAGTGATGAAAGAATGTTTTTCTTCCCCAAGCTACCCTTGTTGAGTGGAAGTTCTTCCACATAGGTGAAATTAGAACAGATCAAGACTATGTATCTATATTTGTGACTTTCTCCAGTTTACTTCATAAAGTAAAACGTTTAATACAAAATAATTTTAACATAAAACACAGAATAGTCTTTGTATAGATGGTTATCAGCAGAGTAAGAAACACTTATGATTAAGTTTTTAGGCAGAATAAACCTGTATAAAGGACAAATTTCCTCTTCAAACTGAACTGTGGGTAATGAGACACAGGAGTCTGCTGAAAATAATGAGCTGTTAAAGAAATAAACAGTTAAATAATAACAAAAGGCCAAACAGCTTTGGAAAGACAAAAAAGGTTAAATGTGATATAAAGACATACTTGCTTGCTTACAGAGAGTAAAGTGATCTGCTTGAAGTGCATAAACATGAGAAGCCCTGGGTAATGTTGCTCCTGTTTGCACAGTTTACCCAGATGGGCTAAAATATCCTATTAATAACAACAACGATTTGCACCCGGAGTTTGGACGCACTTTGTGAACTCAAACCATCTACAAACCTCCTCGTGAGTGGGAGTGGTTCCGTGTGGCAGCGCTGGAACCGATGCTCGGACCTGCCTGTGCTCACTGGGAGGTCTGTGGAGATGTGGGATGTGAGTGTGGTCACTGGGTGCTGTGCCTTTCATGTGCACATGTGGCAAGAGGCGGAGGTAGCCCAGTTCTGTTGGGTGTTTCCACACAGGCCCCAGTCCGCTGGTGACAGATGCTTTGTCCATCTCTGTGGCCAAGGTGGCTACTGAAAAGATTGAAGCTTAAACAGGATTCTTGTTCCTTTACAACAGTACTGGGAGAAAAGTGCCTTATGGGAAAGCCTGTGGCGTTTTGAAAGCTCCAGGTTCACCAAAACCTATCCCAGGAGGTGCCATGAAGGGCACGAGCAGAGCGTGGCAGGATTGGAGCCATCTGTGGCCACCGCTGCTGCGCGGCCCATCGCCAGCATGGGCACGGCACCTTATCAGGGTATTGATTCCCAATCCATCTTTCCTCCTGTCTTGTGAGGGCCTTGGGATAAGGTCTTGTTGCTTTTCTCTATCAGGAGTCACGGCTGTCCTTGCTGCACAGGCGGCTGGAGAATGCACAGAGCTTGTTTGGTGTTGTCAGGACCGAAAATCCGCAGGGTTACGCCGGGGACATGAGTTGAGCCTGAACTGAGAACTTCCCTGAACTCTCCCTGTCTCAGCACACTGATGGAATATACTGTGTTCCCCAGCACAGGCTGCCATCTCATTTTGCTTTTCTGTAGAGAAGGAATTGAGTCTGTTATTAAAAACCTGATGGATTGTAGGTGCCGTGCTCATTGTGGGCTGCAAAAGAGTCCTGAGACACCATGATCTGCCCTGGCTCCCAAGGGTGAACTGGGGCAGCCAGCAAGCTGGCTGGGCCCCTGGCTTTCCATCAAAAGCCTAATAGATGGTGCTGTGGACAGTGGGGGCTCGTGTCCCCCCCCAGCCATGACAATACCATGGTGTGGCAGTGGGATTTCCCCTGAGAGCCCTGTCCCTGAATGCTGCCCGGTTCGTTCTTCTCATACAGCAAAAGAAGCTGTCCACGGGTGTTAGTTAATTCCTGTCCCAATTTAAAAGGAATTTCTCATCCTACTGGAGCATAAAATGGGGAGTAATTAGTTCTAATGTAGCTACAGCCTCTTCCCCAGAAAAGGAAAATCTCATACCCTTGGCTCTCCTTGGTGAGACTGAGCTTCATTGGGGTTCTTGAGGTTGAAAAGAACATACAAAAAGAAGTGGGCTTTGTGTGAGGGAGAGATGTCCCTTCAGTTTTACCTGTTCATCTCTTCCAGGGATGGGGGGTTGTTTGTCCCTCCAAGCATCCTCCCTTCCCAACAACAGTGGTAGAGAACAAAGCTGCAGGTGTCCCAGTAGACGCATTGACTGGGCAGACAAGTGTTGGGGCCACCCATGGAGCATTGGGAAGAAAAGGCTTGTGGAGCTGGAGGTGGGTGCTGTTGGTGTTTGGTAGAGCTGGGCTGCAGCAGTCTGTCCTTGATGGTCTAAACTGGCCAGGTTGTCACGCTCTGGCCCTCAGAGAAGGTGGCTTCTGTGCTGGGTGGAAGGCAGGTGAGCAGGAAGAGAGGATTAAATGCTCCATCTGAGCAGTGGGCTGGGGTCGCAGATAGGTTGGCTCCAAAAGGTCAGAGGACTTTAGGTAGAAAGCAGAAATAATGCTGTTCTGTTCTGCCTAGAGGCTACTTGATCACTCTCTTTGTTGATCTTTACATTCTCAGTGTGAAACAAGGTGCTTTTTTTACACTTGGTGACCTGAATGTTGGGTGCACATGTCCCAGCACCCAAGTCAAGAGACAACAGAGTTGGCTGAGGGCACACTTAGGCCTTGGCCAGCCTTCCTAGCCCTAGCACGTTACTCTTACTGAGGGGGTGAGGCATCTGGTGAAGTTCCTCCTTGTGCCAGCTTTCACTGGCCGTGCTGACAGGAATGTTAAACACTATTTTTATATTGCATTTTCTCATTTTAGGTTTTTTTTTCCTTATTGGTTCCATTCCAGGACTGTTGAGTGGATGAGGATGCAAGTAAAATGGCAGCCTGTGTTGCCTTCACTGTGTCAGTTGGAATGCTTTAAAAGTTTATATCAAATGATCTGAAACTCATCTAGCTGGATGCATGTTTGTTTAATGTGTTTAGGTGATGGGTGTATTTATTTTTTAAACTACTTGCACATTAAGGTGCTTTGCTGATGCATACAATTTAACAAAGCCTATCTTTCTCTAAGCCCTTATCACACTTGTTACAGATTTTTGTAGTAGTTCTGTAATTACACCTTTAAAAAGACTTTATAGGTCTTTCTCACGTCAGGACCACAGGAAAAAAAAAAAAAAGACCTTTAACATAAAAGTCTTTTAGAGTGAATAGAAAATGTAAACTATTTGCTGGATTCTGAGTGTTTTAATGGGTGTCAGAATAAAATACGTTTCAGATGCTCCTGAAAGTCTTAAATTCAGTTGGATAGACCAGTTCTTTAACCTGTAGAGATCATTGCAGCATTGTGACTTCATGTCAGTGTGTAGTGCACAGCCTGACCCAGATGTGTCCCCTGGAGAGCGATGCTGGTCCACACCGTCGTGAGCTCCATGTCCCTCCACAGGGAGGCCAGCGGTTTTCAGCATTTGCTAGAAAGAGCATCAGTCCTGCATGAAATAACATCCTAATCAGAATTCCCTCCTCACTTAAACTCTGTTTAGATAGACAGTTAATTTATCTCTGTTTAAGTGCTGAATCAATCCATCCATCAAAGCTACAAGCGCTAATTAGCCGGAGCCAGAGCAGCCGCAGCCCTGGTGCATGGTCGGGTACACGGTACCTCGTGACATTGCAGCGGGGGATGCAAGGTGTGTTTCTTGGCACAGCCCCAGAGCCACCCATGGGACACAGCACCCAGTCCTGCTGCACTTGCCAGTGCTGGCTTTGGTAGGACGTGGCATCACACGTGGAGCTCACTTGGTCTGTCTGCTCCTCCATCAGCAGAGCCACCAGCGGGCGCAGCCGCTCTGCGGAGACCGGAGGTAACCCACACAGGGTCCCTGTCCCCCACCAGCAGAGATCCAGCATGTGTGGGCAGAGGCCATGATGGATGGAAACTTATGGGGAAGGAAAAGTAGCTTGTGGGCTTGGAAATCGAGCCAAAGTGTTGTGGGCAGTCCCTGTCACACTGCCACTCACCTGGCTTGAGCTGGAGCCGGGTGGCACGTTAGGAGGGAATATTTCCTGAGTGGTTTGAAGTGTGGGTCGTGTCTGGGGATTGAGATTCTTTGGTGCAAAGCCTGGAGTTCTACCCTTGGAGCTGCAGGGAGTTCCCACAGCAATTTCTTGCTGTAACTCATTTTTAACTGAGTGTAGTCAGTATGAAACCACCCCAAAAAATAATCCACTGCAGGCACAGGGCTGAGTGCCGTGAGCAGGATGGTCTGTGCATGAGGCAGAGCTGGCGTTTCACGGGGTGATTTGCACTCCAGGTTTCTTTTTTATTACCCAACAGTGGACAGAAAGCCAAAAACATGGAGGTAGCTGACTCAGCAGGAACCATCAGACACGTGACACCCCAGGCAGATCTGTGGAGATCTCCCCCAACTGTCATCTCTTAGCAGGGTGTCTTATAAACCTTTCCTCTCCCACAGCCTGTCCCTCTTCATTTGAACAGAGCAAACCTGTGCTGCTTGTTAACCCCCACCCTCAGATCAGATGCAACACGGTCCCTGTGCCACCGAGTCACCCCCACGAGTAGTACCACGTACCCCATCAGCCTCCAAGCTGTTCCCAGTAAACACCCAGTTTGCCCAGTACTGAACGCACTGGGAAAGTCCCTCTACCTGCTCTGGCCTGTGGTCTCCAGCTACCCAGCACAACACCCAAAGGAAGGTGACCACTGCCCTTGTCTGCTCAAAGGATTCTGTGCCTCCCAGCGTCAAACCGCTCCGCCCGTCGCGTAGCACACGCGTGTTGCACGCGGGCGTTACAGTCACGGGCTTGGGCCTGGTAACCTGCCCGGTGCCCTGAGAGAGCACACAGCCTGTGTTTGCTTAACACATGTTCCCTGTTAACTGTTTTCATTGACTATGAATCCATAAAATACATGTGGAACAGAGGGTACATAGTGCAGCCGTGTCTGCCCGGCTCCTTCCCATTCTAATTGGGTAGCAGAGCTGTTTAATAGAGTCTGTGGAGTCTGTTTAACTACACCCTGCCAGAACAATGCTCCACTCATGTTTTCAACAGAACACTAGTGATTGGACTAATATCTTTAAACTAGAAAACAAGTCTTAATTGGAACAGATGCTGCAAATACCGATGCAAATGGCCAGCTCTCGTGTGATCAAAACCAGGTACAGTCCATTGATTTGTTTTTAATAGCAGCTTTCATTTTTTATTAGTGTACACAAAACTCACTAACACTATACAAAAAGTCAGTAACAATATTCTGGAAAATCATCTTGTTTAAAGCAGGCTCTGCCATGCATTGTTTCTGGCAAGGTGCTATTAAAGAGTTTCCGTCCTATTTTGCCGGATCACGTTACTGGAACGCTCTCCTTCCCTCTCTTCTAGAATTTGAATCCTCCCAGTGATTTTTTAAAAAAAAGCAATTGCTGTTACAGTTAATAATCTGTTTAGATATTCCCTTCCACCACAAACAGGCATTCGGGTTTGATTAGGCTGAATAACTCCACGATCCTGGGAAGGGGCTGGGGGGGGGGGGGGATGTGATCTGCTCCTTTAGGGTATGTGCCTTAGCAGAATGCAGCATGCACTCCCCATGCATCCATTCTGTCCTGGCAGCATCTGGCCTGGGCAAGCTCTGAAATGTTAAGAATACAGTGATTTTTATGCTAAGAGTGCTCTGTGATTTTCTAGACCGAATTGGCTTTGGTGTTAGGATGTGTGAGCTCTTTGATTGTAGCAAAATTATCCAAAGCCACTCAGAGCAGAGAGAAATTTACTGTGTCACATCTGGCACCTCTGGGTTGTTTATCTGTGTACACAAATATTTTCAGTTACCTGGGTAGCTGCTGCTTAGAACTGGGCTGCACTTAGAGGTATGTGTATATACACAACCCTTTGAAACTGGCAACAAGTTTCAGTCGAAATGAAGCGAAGTTTCAAGCAAGGAGAGAATAGAAGGTGGCTCTGGTCCCTGTTTTGCAGTCTGTATTTTAGTATTGGTTGTTATTTTGAGAACTTGGTGTCATTTAGCTTTGCAAATGAAGGTCTCCCAGAGGCTTATTAGACCTGGTCTAACCCAGAGGCTTATTAGTGCCTGGTCTGTGATACCTTAGTGAGGTACAGTCGGGGATGTGGGTATGATATGGGGAGGACAAGCCTGGAAAAGAGACCTGTGACACTACAGGGTGTCTGGAGTTGCAGTTTATTTGGCTTACAGGTTTCAGAGCAGGAGATGGAATTAAGGAGTCCAGAGAAATCCTGCAGGTGATGTCTCTCTCCCCTGTTGGTGCAGCCAGCATCCCTTAGGTGTGTGCATGGATGCCTTGCCCTGTGCGTCGTGAGCGGAGGGGTCAGCGTGCAGCCAGCTCGCCCTGCGCAGTGCGGGAGGCCCCGCCACGGCTGGGCACAGGGACCTGCTCTTTGGCTGGAGCACTGGGATTTCAGGTGGTGGGACTGGGAGCCACACTCACTGACCTACAAGGAGACTGCTCCATTCATCTGCCATAATCACAGTGATGATGTACAGGCCGTTACGAGCCCTGGCTGCGGATGTGCCAAACAGAGGAGAACCCATCCCTTCGGGTACGGTCTCGGGTCTCCCAAACAGAACAAATCCACAGCCTCTCTCAGCTATTGTTCTGCTTCCAGCAAAGCCCTTTGAGTGCTCAGCCCCAGCAGAGACAGAGCCAAGGTGTGCTTTGCCCTGTCAGGTATGTTGAAAAGATATGACATTTGAGGAGGGCTGGGGATTGAGCTGATGACAAAAGGCTTTGCTCGCTACCTACCGCAGCACGGACAGGTCAGGAGCAGGACTGGAGAGACGGGATTTGGATGGGTTTCAGGAGGGGTGTCCCAAAAGGGAGCTGGATTGAATTTGGCCTCCTTAGGAAAAGGAGAGCCTGTCAGTCATCCCCAGCTTTGTAAAGAAATGAAAGCTATTGTGCTTGGCCAGCGGGACGCGCAGGGGCACCGAGCCGGTGCAGCCAGCGGCAGTTGCACTGTCACCCTTTTTCGGTGTGGGCTGGGCAGTTCCCTCCCTGGCTGCTTGGACCGGTGGATTTATCCCCCCAAAGACACAGGTGACATGGGTCATGTTAGCTGTTGTCACTCCACAGGCAGGGGACTGTAGGTTTTCCAGGAGGGCTTTTTCCAGTATCATCTCTTATAGCTTATGCAAACAAAGTCTGGTCCTGGGGCTCGATGATGTCAAAAAGAATCTCCTCTAAAAGGTCTGGTGCAAAACCATTAATTGCAGTAGATAATCGAGGGGCAGCAGGTAGATGATTGAAAGTCAGGTGCTTCCTTGAAACACTTTCACATTAAAGGANAGGGCTTTTTCCAGTATCATCTCTTATAGCTTATGCAAACAAAGTCTGGTCCTGGGGCTCGATGATGTCAAAAAGAATCTCCTCTAAAAGGTCTGGTGCAAAACCATTAATTGCAGTAGATAATCGAGGGGCAGCAGGTAGCTGATTGAAACACTTTCACATTAAAGGAAGCAGCCCTTAAAAGAAGAGCAGCAAATTTCTCCTTTTATTCTAAAGAACATGTGAAAACCTATAGTCCTGTAGCCAAGAGCTGGCTTGGGTTGAGGTAACCAGTTAACCACTCATTTTTAGTGGATTCTACTCTGGTTTTGAGGTCTTCATACCACAACCAGCAACAGGAGATCTCCCCAGCTCCCTCAGCCTCTTCCTCTCCCCGAAGATGTGCTGCTCCCATGGAAGAGCGCAGCTCATCTCCGACTTGGGACCGTGCTGCTGGTGTCTAGAGAGCTCTGGCTCATCTCCTGGGTAACAAGTGGAGTGGGGGGACTTCTCTTTTAATGAATAACTTAATATTTGGGCCCCCACACGTTTGATCCACTTGGAATTTGGCAGTGATTGTTCCCAGAAGGTTGTGCAGACTTTGTCTGTGGCTGTAGGCAGTGTCCTACATCCTGAATTTCACTTTGAGATTTCAGCTTGAATTTTCCTCTGTGGGATGAACCTGGCAGGTGCCCTGTTCTGTGGGCTTTGACCTAGTTGTGTGGGTTTCCTGTGAGATCCACCAGGCTTGTGTCACCCCAGAGCTCTCAGCTGGGCTGATGTTCATGCAGGAGTGGGGGATGTTGGGACATACAGCCCCTGGCAGGTGAAGCTCTACAGGAAGGTGGTCTAACCCTTTTTTTTCTGGTGTCAGTAGCTGGTGACAGCCTGGCATGGAGAAGGTCTATCTGCTGGCTCCACAGCACCTCAGGTGAAGCTCTACCAACATGCCAGGTAGGGATGGAGTGAGCTGGCTCCTCCAAAGGGCACCAAGCAGCCCCCAGGTTCCTCCACGTCTGAGACTGGGGACACTTTGCCTCTCACTGGTGGTGTTTTCCAACCCAGTTCTGAGCTAGCAGATTCAGAAGGGTTTTTGCAGGAGGAGACTTCAGAAGGCTTTTCCCCGAAGCTCATCTGGGAACAAAGTCTGATGCTACCCTGGAAAACATGGTCTTTTTTTCTCTGAAACCACTTCTTCCTCTTGGTAGGAACTGGCCTGCGACCAGCCAACCACACTCGAGCAATAACCGTCCCGAAACGCAAGTGAAAGTATCAGCAATACCAGAGAACAAACACACCAGAGCCATGGGGAGTGCCAGGAGAGCAGCCAGTGGAGAGCACAGCCCCTCCTGGAGGGAGAGGGATCTGGTTGTTGAACTGCTGAATTAATGAAATCTCACCAACGAGGTTCATTTCACAGAGTGCTGAAAGAGCCCAGATTTCTCGCGTTGTCTGAGTGGCTGCACTCTGATCCCAGATGGGTGGATAATAACGTTATAAATGATTTACTGCCGTACTGTACGTGTTATGGGAGCTTTATGGAGATCAAATCACACAGTGAGCTGGAAAATCCTCTCTATTGTTGAGGCTGTTCCCTGGCTGCTGTTGGCAGTAGCACGTTAATGGCGTGTGAGGGAGTTTGCCTTATCCAAACGATAGTGTTGGCATTATAATTTAATTACTCCCATCATTATACCAGTTTTGTTAGGGGAAAAAAAACACCCACAAATGAAAAAACCAAACCACTGGGGTTTTTTCTTAGCTGCATTCAGTGAAGGACTCCCAGTCCTCTGCGTAAGGAGTCGTCTTTGCTATGCTGTGTTTTACTGATGGTGTAACAGCAAATTGTCTTTCTCCTCTCAATATCCAGGGCCAGATTTCCTATTCCAGTTGTCTTTATTCCCGAAATCATGTGACTTCCTGATGAGGATTTCCTGGGCCGTGTTTAGGAGCCTCCCAGCTGCAATCTGAGTATAAAGGAGAAACCTTATTCCTCGGGAAAGACAGTCTCCAGATTGGGAAAGCTCTCATAAATTGTAAGTATTGCAATATAATATATCAAACAGCAAGTGTACAGCAGTAGAGCAAGCAGGAGCAAAGAGTTTCTTGACCTGTGGCCCCAGAGGCAGTAACATGAAGTTCATCTCTGCTTCAGAGCTGGGATCCAGCGGTACAGCTTGTGATGATGGTCCCACAGATAGTAGCACACTTTCCCTTTGAAGTATTTAAAGACTCCTTTCATTTGTTTGTTTTCGCTGTCAAATTACTTCACTTAGTCCCTTGGGCAGCCCAGATCCTGCAGGATATTGTTGCATTCGGTGCACAGGGAAGTGGAACCTGACACCTGAATGACAGTGAATGAGTCATTGGCTGGTTCAAGGGGCCAGTTGCGCCTGTGCTGGGCTGGACGCAGAGGCATGTCCCACGCGTGGTCCTTGGGGGAGATACCCGAGCTCAGCTCTGCAGAGTGTCAGCTTCCTTCAGGGTGCTGAGCACTTCACCTGCCCGGCACTACACGGGTCTTGTCTCCATGAACTTCTTTGTATTTCATAAAAATCTGGTGTTGTCAGGTCTCTTGGCACAGTCAGGAGTCAAACAGGTGGAGAGTTCTCCTCTGTTACACACCGGATGGGACCCATCAGGTCTCATTCGCTGTTGCATGTGGCATCTAGTTTGGATGATCTACTGACACTAGTGACTTGTGTGGAAATTTTGTGTCAGTGAAGTGTTTGTAGTATTCATGGCTTTCCAATGCAGTTCAGCATCTGACCGTCCTCTCAGAAGAGCGCTCAGAGGAGGAGGTGGTTGTTTGGGGACCATTTTGAGGGTCTTGGTTGTGACGTGCTGTGCCAGGTCACAGTTACATTGTGGCTTTCGTCATTTCACCATCAGTGTTTCAGTTTCAACACCTCCAGAACAACTTAAGCACATGTGGTACCAAAATGAGGTTGTCTCTACCCAAACAACTACAGATACTGCCAGTGCTCTTGATTTCAACATCACCACAGACCTGTCGTGACCATCCTCCAGGGGAGCACTCTACCTTTTACTGCAAGCGAGAGGGCTTTCTGTCACGGGACACCCCTTTGGGCACAAGTCCTTGGAGCCTGGCATGGGCTTTCCAGAGTCTGGGGAGAGCCCTTCTGGCACAGAGCAGGGAGCAAGCGATGTGTGTGGTTCCACTGATCCTCTCCCACCCAAGCGCGGCCTAGCGCTGTGGCTGTCGTGAGCCGCCCTGAGCGGTGCCCGCGGTGCCAGCGCAGGGGTGGTGCTGCCAGCAGTAATCACTGCTCTGTGGCATTGTGCAGCGTGAAGCTCTTATTTGCTTTGTTTATTCAATCCCTCGTCACCCTGTAGGCATTTCTTTCTTGCCCCAGAGTCACGATTACCGCTTTAATTATCAGCATTTCCTTTGCCAGCATTCCAGGGCTTTCCTGGCCTGAGTCAGCAGGGCCTGCTGCAATTGAAAGCCTTGAGTGCTTTACCCCACCGAGACAGGGCTGTAACTCCACGAGCCATTTGCAGTGGCAAACCCAGTTTTTAACCTCCCAAACCTGAAGAGCTTCACTTCAGTAAGTGCTGCTACCGGGAGCCTTTGCAAATAATGACTTTTCATGTCAAAGACCTGGATAATTTGGTAGGACAATGAGGAGCAGTTCGAGGTCTGAAGTTTGAAATACCTCAAAATTATTATAATTGGATGTGTTCTGGGGGAAACCTCTATTTCAAATAGTTTTTTTTTTTAAAACCCAAATTCATCAGATTCTGAGAACTAATAAAGCAAATCCCCTGTTTCTTTAGGACCTGGGCAAAAGAAATGACAAGCAGTTCTCTCTGTTGGTTCTGCAACGGGGATTAACATGCAAATGTTGGATTTTGAAGTCCTTGCTCCATTTGTGCTTGGACAAATGCCTGTGTGAGCCACCCCTTGGTGCCTGGGGGAGCAGCTGGCAGAGTCTGACCCAAAAGCAGAGCACAATCAAATGATTAATCAAAGCGATAATTGAGGATAAATCAAAGCATCAGTCTCCCCATGGAGGGACAACTGCCACCAATCCACGCAGCAACTGCAAAGGAGATTTCTCCTTAAACTGCTCATGAGTTTTGGCATCAAACTTCTGTTTCACTATGTCCCAGCCTTTAGATTTCTGCTGTCACTGTTCTGGTTTTAATGATGTTTGTTTGGTAGGGCAAGAATTCCAGTTCCTACCTAAACATCCCAAGTGATAGGAGGAAAACAAATCCAAACAGGTACTTTAAGCGTGAGAGTTTGGAAAAGTACAAGGGAAAACCTTCAGAGCCTACCCAGAAACAGAGCTAATAATCCAGTACTTTCTGCTGAGGGAGGTTTTGAGTGGCTCCCACAATACTTCTGATTACAACATGGTGAATTTTACCTAATGAAGTTCCCAATATCTCGTGATCTTTCAGTCAGGTGGATGATCCATCTGCATTAGGTGCTTTTCCAGTTTCCATGGTAACCATCATCTTTAACATATTGAGCTGTGCAGTATCTTACAGGCAGAAATACTGTGTCTGCTTTGCAAATGTGCAGCTGGAGGTAGGGGGAACCGAGTGATTTGCCCAGGGTTATGGAGTTCACCTGCAGCTGAATAGTGTAAGAACATTGTTTGCCTGAGTTCCAGGAAAATGCCTTAACAGCCAGGCTGTCCTTTCCCAGGGAAAAGGTGTTTGCTGTACTGGATCAGCACCAGCTGAAGGTTGTTGCCCAAGTGTTGTTTTTCTCAGACTGGAAAAAGAAACTTTCAGAAGTGAAGAAGTTGGAGTTTCTGAGAGGTACGGAGCAGAGTGAGTAATGAAACAAGAAATCAGAACTTGCAAGTAATGTATTCAGTACAGATGCCAGCTGCATTCTTTGGATAAATTACTCCCAATGAATAATTCAACCAGCATCATCACTAGGGGGCATAGGAACTGGATTGGGTTTGAGTCATTTGGCCTTTTTCTTCATGAAAAGTTCAACCCAGATTCAGAGCCTGATGCATTCCAGCCCCGGCATCTGGGTCTTGCATGTGGCTTGGCCAGAGATAGCCTGGGGTCAGATTCAAGCTGGTGCTGAGCACCCTCACTTCTCTTTAGAATCTGAAGAAACTCCAGGAATTTGGTATCTTACAGGATACAATTCAAAGCCAACCTTCAAAAAATGCATCTGTAGCCCCTAAACCTCTCAGAATAGGAAAACATTGAAAGCCATTGAGGAATCCTGGATTAACACAGAACACCGAGTGGGGAAAAGGCTGGTGGCCTTTGGAACGATTTCTCACATTAATTTTCTTCCACTGCTGACAGCTCTGATTTATTGCCTTAAGGCTGGTTAGAAAACACCCAGACATGAGTGAAGCCAGGAGTTATGGAAAGACAAGGAAAACATGGTGAATGTAGTGATGAATAGCACTGGTAGATAGACAAACCCTGCTCCACACGCCTCCTGAGCCCAAATACTGTCTTACACTGAGGATGGGAGCTGAGGTTTTTGCCTGCAATTCCAGTGTTGCTTCTGCTAGTATGTTGGATATTCTTCTAGAAATCCTCTGGGAACCATGGGTTTGTTTTCTTTTGCTGTCAGCTGAATGCCAGCTGGAGCACTGGCCAAAGGAGGACTCTGAAAATGAGAGAGAGAAAAGCGCAGCGGCTGCGGAAGGTTTTGGATTGTTTTGTGGTGGGAATCCAGTGCAGGGATTCCTTGCCTTTCCTTTTCTCTGGCACTGAAATGGACTCTGCATCTATAGTTGATACCAGGATCCTGAGAGGCACCTTCTCCACCTACCCACCCACCCCATCTTCTATGTCTGCTATTTCTGCCATTTGAGTGGCTGCAAAATAGGACTTCTTTCTCCAAGGCCCAGCTGAGGGAGGAACACGTTTGCAGGGTTTTGCCTTTAGAGGAACTGCTTCATGAGCTGGTGGAAATCCCTCCTCCACGTCAGAGCACCTGAGTATCTGCCATTAAAAAGCGGCCAAGCGAGCAACGGCTCCAGGCACACGGCACACGGCTCGAGTACCTACAGCTCTGGCAGCACTAGCTGGAATTGCCCTTGTCCAACCAACAAGAGGAAGCTTGTCTTGGGATTTGCTGCTTTTTCTTCTGCCAAATAAGGCTTGGAGGTGGAGTTCCACGTCAAAGCAGTTCAGCTGGTCACTTGAATGTCCGATACCTGTTTGTGCTGCGGCAAAACCAACATTGTTTGCAAGTGCTTCCTCCTTAGAACCCAGAACGACGCATTCTTACCAAATTTCTGTTGGAAAATATAATTTAAAGAGCATTTTCTTGGACACCAAAGCTGCTTGCTGAGTATCCCTGGCTGCTCGGTGCTCTCCCATCCCTTCTGCTACATCAAATTCCTGTTTACAAAAGCAGAACTGGCCCTGAAAACCAAAACGAACCAACTAACCGAGGACCACGACATCATGAAAGTTGTCTTTAATTTCATCGATGGTTTTAAATATTTAGAAAGCACAACATAAACACCCTGGGAGCAAGCAGGCAGATTTCTCCTGATGTTCAGAATTATTGGGATTCATAAACAGAGAGGCAGTTCTCAGGGCGTGGAACCGATGTTTCAGACTTTCCACCAAAGTTATATGTGCTCATGCCATTAGAGCTCTTCCTTCAGCCCAAATTGTTGGCACAGCATCCCGAGATGTTTCTCGTTAGTAAACTCTTCATAACCTCCAAAACTGCAGCAACTGCAGAATAAAATGTCCCAGGATGCCAGCTGGAGTTGGCACTTGGCGCGGGGCTCTCCGGGCTGTTTGCTTAGCTGGATTGGAAGGATGTTCCGGACCAGCTAGCAGGACATGTGACTGAGTTTTGACCTAAACTGCTGGCCTGGCTCCAGTGGTCCTGCTCACTTCATGGGAATGCTTTCCACTTGTCGTTTCCCTGCCCCAGACACAGCTTTTAACAATTTGCTCGTAAAGCCGAGCCCAGCAGCCGCTGGAATATAGTTAGAGGTAGGGGCTATATAAAGTAACTACGGGATTCCAGAGCGGCTCTCTCTGTGTTTAACGCTGAATGAACAGTTTTCCAGGGACAAGAGAGCCCAGATTTCCCTTTTTTTCCATCCTGCAGTCTCAAAACTCTCAAGATTTCTGTGACAGAAGCCCTCGCTCGAGCGGACAGGGAGCCGCGCGCGTGGCGGCACGGAGGAGCTGCAGGCGGGTGCCTGAGGACCAACTTTGGGCTGTGGCTTGGTACCACCTGCTTGTCCTGACGTGGTCTGACTGCTCTGGGCATGGAGTGCTCCTGAGGGATCATGAAAAGTGTTGCTTTGCTTTTGTTTTCGTGTCAGATGTGTTAGTGCTGGTCTTGTGCTGCAAGGCACCAGATGCAGCCTGGGATTGTCCATGTGTTGCAATGCGGGAGATGGGGGTGAGATTGCTTGGAGCTGGAGGGACGTACTCATGGTGAGGCTGGAGCTGGAGAGATGTACTCATGGTCAGGCTGGAGCTGCAGAGATGTACTCATGGTCAGGCTGGAGCTGGAGAGATGTACTCATGGTCAGGCTGGAGCTGGAGAGAAGTACTCATGGTCAGGCTGGAGCTGGGGGATGGAGAAATGGGCTGTGAGGGGCTGCCAGCGTCCGTGTCTCCAGCCCCAACTTGCCTTTGCCCATCAGGATTCCAGGGCAACCTGCAGGGAAGGAGTTGTTGCAGTGTGGCCTCAGTTCTGCCACTTCCCCAGGAGAGGTTGATTTGTGGATGAGTGATTGGAGCTCAGCTTAGTGAAATCGTTTTACATCCCTCAGAGCATCCAGTCAATAAAAAACAGGAGTCTTTTTCCTGGACTTCATTTTCAAATAAGAGTATTATTTTAAATATAGAAAATATCATCCAAGACTTTTATTTATTCATCATTTAATATCATTTCCTAGGGATAGTTCTTTCCTTTTCCCCCAACATGGAAAACAACATGTGAACTCAGAGTAGTTCTCAGATGCTGAATTCCAAATTGTCTGAATTAAATTTGAATCCCATTGGGTTCTGCACCTTCCCAGTAGTTCATCACTTGCAGGGTTTATTACATTTTAGATGATACTATTAAATCCAGCCACCCCTAGAGATACTGGTTAGACTGGTTAGTCTAAGGAGTAGGAGACCATGAGTGAGCCCCCAGAGCTGGTCAGATTTAGCAATGCAGTGATTTGTTTCCCTTAAAAGGACAATACATTGTAACTTCTTTTATATATATTTTATATTTTGTTTACAATTTCAGTTTCCCTCCAGTACCTTTTAGGAATTATGAAACAAATGTATTTTCCTCCAATTTAGATATTTTTTTCTATTCAGCCAACATTGATTTTACTCCTTTCCCCAGTGCTTTGGTTCTACTTCCCAGAGGGTTTGTCTGGGGACACTGTGGGAGTGGATGCTGGTACAGGAGAGGGTCCTGCTCCCACACCCTGGCAGCTGCCCCCAACCCCACCAAGGAGGTGTGGTGCCCAAAGGGTCTCGGAGGTGTCCAGACCTGTCTCATGCTTTCAGGGATGTTTATTGGCCTGTTCACATGTCACCATCTGCTGCCCAGGGCCTGCTGCTCCCAGGGGGTGGGCAGGAGGGTCCCTTGGCTCTGCTCAGCGAAGCGTGGACCACCGAGGGGGCAAAGCCTGGTCACAGTCCTGAGCTTGAACTGCTGGGCAGCTTCATGTGCCTCAGGACCCTCAGCTGGACCAGGTGGCTGAGGTCTCCTCATAGGATGGAACACACCAGTTCAGCAGCCCTGGTCAAGGGAACCATAATTATGTGGACTCCCAAGGTCTTCCCTGGGTGCAGCTGGGCTCGGGCATGGGAAGCCCATACTGCAAGTCACAGATCCATGGGGAAAAGATTGCAAAGGAGGGTTCAGGCCATGTGGTACCCAGAAAGATGAATGCAGAGTGTTTGAGAAGGATATGAAATCTGCAGATAGGGCTTTTGTGTTTCAGAAGAGCTGAATATTAAAAAAAAAAATGCTCAACAGGAGTTTAAATAAACACAGTCAAGTGAGTCAGCAAGAAGATATAAAATCATCAGGAAAGGCCGAGTTTGTTTTAATGTGGGGATTACTGTAAACACTGGGAGTGCATGGGAACAATTTGTAGCCCATGTGTTTTGGAATATCATAACTGGTGTCAATAAGCACATTAAAATTCAACTTCAAAGAGCTTTGTGGATATTTGGAGTGTCACAAAGACATTGCAAAATGAGGAATTTAGATGGAAACAAGTACAGGAGCAATCAAACACAGCTCCTACGTGAAGAAAGGGATTCTAAGCATCTGTGATTATTGCTTCTTGCTGGCTAGGAACTGCTCTCAGCCCCTGATTTCTTTCACACTGTCTCCCCTCCTTGCCTCTCCCCTGACCTGCTTGTTGGTTAGACCCACCTGTCAGGTGGTCTTCTCAAGCTGAATTCTTCTGAGCAGGGCCAGGCCTTTGCTGCTTGTTTCTACAGTCCCCAACTGGTTTCCAGGTACAGACAAGAGATCAGTTTGTATCTGTACCAGAGGGACTTGTGGCCCAGAGTATGTGCTGTCCCCGTGTGCTGGCAGAGTGACTCGGCCAAGGCATCCATCTCCTTGGTGATGTCACGCTTGGTGCTCCCCTGCGCTCCAGGTTCGCAGTGCGCGGAGGAGCAGCCTCCACTCGCCTTCCCCACGTATGGTTTCACTGGCTGTGTGCTGCAGAGAAGATTTTCAACCCTCCTTCAAAGTTCCAAAGGGTTGAAGTACCCTCTTGCTCTCACTTCTTCTCTTGTGGTGTTTGTTTTGGGTGCATTTGGATTCACTCCACCAGTGCGTTCCTGTTCGCTACGCAGATCTTACGTGTGCTCCGGGGAGATGCTTCTCTAACTGGGAACTTTCAGCTGTAAAAGCACAAACCTTTAACACTTGAGCTTTAGCACTTTAATAAATCCTCTGGTTGTTTCTGGGATATCCCAGAAAGTGCTAAATTACTGCTGTATGTAAAAGGGCAGTATACTTGTGTTTACACGACTCTGCCTGGAGACTCAGGCCCAGCACATGTCAGCCTCTGGGTTTTCCTATTTTCACCTTTTTGATGTATTTAGTGCATTTCTTCACAGCAATAAACCATTCCAGGTTAAAATCCACTTGGAAAGCTGCACTGGTCATCTGGTTGACAGAGCCACTGTCACAGGATGCTCTCTTAGGTGACAACCTGGCATCTGCCCTCCCCATCCAAAGAAGGTAAAGAGGGATCTGGAAGCCATAATCCATATTTTGGATGGGGGTGTAGACAAAGATGGAGGATAGATGTGTCCCAGTAAAGTAGCAGATATATCTTGACTAAGAAAGCTATTTTATGGGGAAATGAATGCCAATTCATTGAGTCACTGTCAAGTTTATGAAGGATAAGGCAGGTGTTCCTTGGAGCTGTGTGTTTGAGATTTTCTGATAATTGTGGTAGCAAAATCAGTTGCCAGTAGGAAGCTGAGTCTCAGAGTGGAATGAGCTCGAGGAACAAGCAGAACCCTCACAGTTGTTCCCTGTTTCTGTGGAGCAGAAAAACTTGTGGTTGCGTGGGCTCTGTGGGGGGATGACTCTCTGATGAAGTGTTGTTATCCTCAGGGTCTCACCTGTACCCAGTGTGCTGTAGCCACATCCAGAAAAGTCTCCTGAGGAGCCCAAGACCCACCAACATGCAAAGGAAGAACAGGGGCAATATCTAATCTGGAGCAGAAAGGCTTGGAGAGAAGCACCTTTCCCTCAGTCTCTGACCCTGCTGGTCTCTCTCTTGCTGGTGATGCTTTCTAGACATGGGGAGGCACTTGTCCCACCTCAGCCAGGTAAGCATGAGAAAGTTTTGATGTCTCATACTATCTCTCCTGCAAGATCCACTTGCTGAACACAAGTGGATCTTGCATGGTTTTTACTCTCGGGTTTTAACTCTTTGTTACTCTTGGGTTTGGCTTCTACCAGACTCGAGAGTAACAAAGTTGATTCCCACGTGCCCTTTTTAAGGTGATTTGTGGCAGGACCTGTGTGAGGGAGCAGATGAGCATTCCTGCACCTAAATCCAACTGCCATTTAATAATCACAGTCCATCCTCCCTGGTTTGAATACTCACCCTCGTGTTGGGACCGGCGCTGTGAGCGGCACACAGACCACAGCGGGGTCAGACGGGGCCTGGAGCGATGCACTAGAGCTCCAGCACGGTCAGGACACCTGTTGGCACTGAAGTGTGAAAACAAGTGTGCCACACACTGCAATATGTGCACACACATGGGGGGGGGATTAGAGGAATTGCCTGACTGGATACAGTGGCCTTTAACACAAACACGTCTGGAATCTGAGCACAATGGAAATAACACACGTGGAGCCGGTCCCTTGTTAGATGCCTTGATTTTTCTTGATTTTTTTTCTCATTTTTGCAGTTTATCTGGGGATTAAATGTCTCTGTACAAGAAGGTCATTTGCTTACACTTAAAATATCTATTTAATATATATCTTTGTTTGGAATCTGCCTCTGATTCATAACCACCTTCATTTAGTAGCTGGCACCTTTGCCATGCAAGCTGCAGGAAAAAGTAATTAAATTTAATAGAAGCCACCCTTGCTTTGAAGCTGCCCTGGATTTAGAGCCACAAGGAGAAGCAATTAAACTCCGGCAGCCAAGGATTCAAGCTGAAGTTATATAGTGATTTTTATTTTTTTTTTAAAGGAAATATTGTCTGTAAACGGATTTGGATTGTCAGATCTGATTGGATTCAAGGCTGCAGAAATTCCTTTCTTTGGGAAATCTCTTGAAGCAAAATTTAAAAAAAAAAAACCCAACCCAACAATTAGCTGTGAAATGGAGATCAGTTGTGAAGATCTAGGATTTTTTTTAATCCCTTTGAATAAATTCCTAAGAGGAGAGTTTCTTCCTCTCAGCAATGTGCTGAAGGGGAAGGGGAAGGGTGGAAGGAAGACATCTGGTTATTTGCAGGCAGCTCAGCTTGTCAGCAGCCTCGGACACGGATCCAGCACGGGAAGGATTTTGCATTAAAAGGTATTAGAAGCATTGTTTAAATCTGTCAGGGACTTTGTAAATCAGTGAGAAGCAGAAATTACTATTTCACTTTTGTGATTTTAGCAAAATGTAGTCTTTAAGTAACAAGGACAGGTAAAAGTATTCCAGAGTGCCCTACTCAGTGCCAAATGTCCTTCTGACTGTGTAAAAGTATTTTTCAGAGTTTCCCATAAAGGATCAGAATGGATTCAGTTGGAAAAGGTCTGCTTCCAGCAGAGACCTTGTTCAGAAGAGCAAGCTGGTAGGTCAGTTCATACTTAGAGAAGCACAACTGTCCCAGTCTTCACCAACTCCTGCAAATATTTCTAGAGCCTTAGCTAAGGCAGAGGCATGTGTGAAAAAGTTAATTATTGTTGTGCATGTATTTTAACATATTCTGAGGAAAAAATTGCTCTCAGGCTCATTACCAGGATGCATTTGTGGTCTGTGATCTGTGGGTCTGACCTGATGAATTGAGAGTCCTCTGGCTGCACCCAGGGAAGCATCTGGGAAAATGTATTATTTTATTGCTGGCCTTTGTGAGGTAGTTGGGGATGGCTGGGTGGGAAATGGGGAGCTCTGTGTCCCCAGGACTTCCCTGGCAATGGTGACCTGCCTGTAAATGGGGAACAGGCAAACAGTGACAGTGTGACATCGACTCTGCAATCAGTGTTTGACCCCAAGGTTTTGGATGTCCCAGCTGTGATCTGTGACAATGGGTCTGGGTTATTCAGAGAGGGTTTCTCAGGTGACAATGGCTGAAGATCTGGTTTTGTGACCATCATTGGTTGCTCAAAAGGCAAAGCTACAATACTGGGAGTCACTCAGAAAGAATGTTCCAGTGGAGAAGCAGCTCAGTCCAAAAGAGGCTTCTTGTCTTTTAATTACCCGATCGACCGTGGCATCGTTACATGCTGGGATGATGAGGAGAGGATCTGGAGACAAGTCTATGAGCATGAGCTGTGAACTAAAGGCAGAGAAAGGCCAGTGCTGCTGACTGGAGCCCCTCAGTCCTCTGTAGAATCAGGAAAAAATGACAGATCACATTCGAAGGCTTCGTGGTGCCAGCTGCAGTCCAGGTGACTCTGGCTCTCTACACATCAGCCCATATCCCTGGAATGGTCATGGACAGTGTGGATGGTGTTGCCACACTGTCCCCATGTAGGAAGGATACAGCATTTCCAGGCTGGATATTTCTGGCTGGGATATTACTGAACATTTCATGAAGCTTCTTTTGGAGAGTGGAGAGGCTTTTGTTAGCACAGCTGAAAGGGAAACCATGAGAGATATCCAAGAGGGTTGAGCTACATAGCACAGAAATGAAAGCAAAGCCAGAAGGAACAATGACAGAACACAGATTGCTGGACAACAATATCATCCAGAGAGGCAACCAGCTCTTCCGTGCACCAGGGACCTTCTCTGTGCCTGCAAATATTGGAGTTGAAGCTCCTGGCGAGCACGAGATGATCTTCAGCAGCAGCCTGAAGTGAGACAAAACCTGTGTGAAAATAAAACATTAAGGCCATTAGTAATGAGGATCTTATTAGCACCTCCCTGCCCCTCAGCAGTCGGCAGGTGAGGTCATACCGTGGGGATGCAGTGACTCCGTAACCGACTGGCAGCCGTGGGGGAGTAGCTTACCCCCTCTGCAGGGAGATTCTCCCCTCTGAGGCCTTTGAGGTATCTGAAGATTGTATTCCAAAGCTGGTTCTCACGTTATTTTTTACCTCATTAAAAATGTTTCCTTTAGAAACCCAGCAAAACCCCAAACAGTATCCAGATATAAATCAATGCAAATGCAATTACTGTAACCGACGCTCCTCTGTGCCTGAGTGTCTGAAAAAACCCATCGATTCTCTGCTGTAATTTATCTGGGAAGTGAGAACACCCAGTTTCACTTCCAAGTACTAACCCTGAATCCAAATGCTCCGTGCTGCTGGCTCCCTGGAGGAAGCAGCTGCCGAGGCCTGTGGGCTCAGTGCCACGGGGGATCCAGCACCATCCTGCGCAGGACCCACGCGGCAGCAGGGACCCACGCAGCCATCGAGGGTGTCTGCACAGCGTAGGACTGGGCTGTCGGGGAGAAGGTGCCCTGTTTGGTTATTTCTGCTGCTGTGGGGTACCCCAAAATCACAGTTTGTCACTTTTGGGTAAGTCATAAGGGCCGCTGTGTCGGGGAAGAGGCCCGGTAAGAAAGGGGCGTTTGGTCTTCTACTCACCCATTGGAAATGGGTGAGTTACATCCTGGGAAGTCATGGAGAAATGGAAGTCATTACAAGGGGTGATGGGTTTAAAATAGAGGGAGGGAGATTTAGATTGGAGATTAGGAAAAAGTTCTTTGCTGTGAGAGAGGTGGAGCACTGGAACAGGTTGCCCAGGGAGGTGGTGGATGCCCCTGGATCCCTGGAGACGTTCAAGGCCAGGTTGGATGAGGCCCTGAGCAACCTGTTCTAGTTGGGGGTGTCCCTGCTTCTTGCCGGGGGGTTGGACTAGATGACCTCTGGGAGTCCCTTCCAACTCTAATCATTCTATGATTCCATGATTCTATCGGGGAGATTTGGAGGTACCTGTATGAGCAAGAGCTCAAAGTGAAACTGAGAGGCCAGTGCTGCTGACCAAGACCCCTCTCAGTCCTTTGTCCATCGAGAAAAGCTGGCTGAGACAACGGTCAACAGCTTCCAGGCACTTTGTGTGGCTCAGCAGGTGCCAGCAGCCGTGTGCCCGTGCCCACACAACCACACTAGTGCTGGCCAGTGGTGATGGTGTCACTGTCATGGTCCCTGTCTTCAGAGGCAGTCGGTTATCTGCCACGTGGCGTTTCCAGGCTGGATTTTGCAGGCAAAGGTGTAGCCAAGCACCTTGTTAGGCTCTTGTTGGAGACCAGGAGCTCCCTTGTAAGCACATCAGAGAGAGATTCTGCCAGGGATACAGGGGAGAAGCAGTGCTGTGTTGCTTTAGTTCCTAGCTAAAGCATGAAAGACATCTGTGAGCACACTCCCCCTGACAGAAGGGCTGTCAAGGCAGGAGACCAGCTATTCCCAACTCCTGAAGTGCTTTCTGTGCCTGCAGAGGCAGAAATCCCAGGGCCAGGCATGGGAAGGGTGGTCACCAGGCATAGTGAGAAGATCCAGTCCAGCATCCTGAGGAATGTGCTGTTACTGGGCTGGTTGATTCCAGGATTTCAAACTGAGGGAGCTCCAGAGAGGAATTCCCAAGGCAATTCGTATCGAGGTCATCTCGCCGCAGACTGGATGGGCTTTGGTGGACTGGTGCTTCCAGCCTTGCCAGTTTAAGAGGGTTCAGGAATGGGTGGCTTACCAGGTAAGACTATAATGAGGTTGGGCCAACAGTACTCCAGAGAAAATACTTTTGAAAACTTTAGTAGCACCATCCAGAATTTTTTTAAGTGCCAATCTGAACAGCTGGAGAGCAGTTAATAAATCTGTACAAAAATAATTGATTTATAGTAAGTGATTTTATAGCTTACTAAAGAAAGTTCCCTTGTGCATTGGGATGAAGAAAGAGTCCTTGTTCAGAGCATTTTTGCTATCCAAGATGTTGGTTTTAATTCTAGAAACGTGTTGATCCCTGCTAGAACTGCAAACAGTTTGTCAGACTTTTAAACACTTGAGAACAAGCCACCTCCATCCCATGCCCGGGGGGGCTGGCTCCTTGCCACTCACCATAAACCTCCAAAGAGTGGAAGGAGACCTCTGATGAAGAAATAGAGGGCTCAGGGGTATTGCTGACCCTTCAGCACAGCACTGGAGATCTCCTGCAGCAGCCCTGAGAAGCTCGGAGGGGACTCAGCCGCTAAATTTGGGGTTGCTCGCAAAAAGAGAAGTTGAGTCATCTGTTAAGGTAGAGCTCTCAAACCTGGGGTAACTCTGTGCTGTGAGCAGCCTTGCTGTGTGATTTGTGATGTCACATCACGTAAAATGTTGCCTCTGTTTGCCCACCTGTGGGGTTTCACTAACACTCCAGCATAAGGAGGGACTACGTTTAGGTGACGTAGCGTTAATGACGGCTGGTACGTGGATCAGAGAGCACAAGGTGCAAGGTGTCCAGCTTGGGCTTACTCTTAGAGGACTCCTCAACAAATGTTTTGATGTCTCTAAGAGAGGGTGGGGGCAACTGGTCCCTTGCTGACACTGCTTCTCTTCTGGGAAAAGCTGACTTTGTTAGGAGAAGATGCTCTTCCTCTAACTGACTGCCGAGAGCCAGGGAAAGGGGCAGAATAATCCTGCCTGGGTTATGCAGCAAATCTGCTTTGCTAAGCCCAGTTTCTGCAAATCATTCTGTTGAATAAGCTTAACTAGCATAAATATCATGGCTGACTGGCTGGAGTTCTAGAGTGAACTGTGAAATTCCTGAGAAAGGTGTGAATTTTCAGCAAGGAAATCTGTGTTCAAATAAACAGCTCGAAAATTGTGCACTTACAGTGATCTTTAGCCACACCTGCAAACAGCCTCACTGCACCCAGTCAGGCAGTGGAAATCTTGTCATAATTTGTGAAAGTAATTAGCACTGTGGCTTATATGTTGTTCCAAAAATATGTGGAAAAAAAATCCTGAAGATATACCCGAGAACTTCTTGAACTTGTTCAGGACTAGCAGGAAAGAGCTGCGATCTGTCTCGTTAATTATGGGATCCAGCGTCTGGCTCCTCTCATTCAGCTCTGGAGATGAATCTCCAAACTCGTTGATGCCCTCTGCTGCCTCGGGACCGATTAGTCATCCATCACCTCCTCTCGCTGCCCTCTGAAGGATCCCCACACTCTTTTCTTTCTCTGCAAGACGCTTACAAGTGCTCTGAAGAGAGGCACATCTGTCCTCAGCAGGACAAGTGGAAAAACACAAGGGGCTGGAAGACGCAGATGCAGAGGACATGGGCACGGGAGGACAATTCATGGATGATTCTAGAAGACCCACCTCATCCTTTTCCCTACTGAACAGAGTGAAAGCAGAGTCTGGAGTAAAGGCACGTAGCTCTTTCCATCTCCACTTGGGCCCTAAGGCCTCAGAAAGTTGAGATATATTACTCCATCAAGTACTCCATCGAGTTGATGTAGTATCCAGGGTGCTTTTAGAGCTGTTATGAAATCAGAATCCACAATCTTGGAGCTTTCTTCTATTACAGTATGGTACCTTTTAGCAGCCCACTGCAAATGTGTAAACAAACGAGGTACAACTGTAGACAGTTTAAATATTTTACAGCTCACTGACTTCCATATGAGGAGGGATTTGCAGTAACTTAAGTGCTTAGACTCCTGCTCCAATACTCTAATGCAAATGAAAATGCAAAAACCAGAGTGCTGGAAAGTGGAGGGGACCTGGGTGAGACACACAACTCCAGGTAGTTGTCAGGAAGGAGGAAGGGACAGGGGAAAAGCATTGTAACTGCACAGTGACACAGACATGAAGTGTGTTTGGAGAGTAACACCTAGCAGAGCTCTGTGTCTGCTTTTAATGAGCTCTCACCCTCAGAACAAGATGTTGCCGGATGTAATCCGAGACAGATTAATTGATGACAAACTTGTTTGACATCAAGGAACCTGGTTTGGCTCCTCCCAGCTGAAAATCATTCAGCAAACCGTTATTAGGGGGATGCTGGGTGCACAGCACGGGGTTGGCTGTGCCCGTTTACCTCTCAGACACGACTTTGCTCAAGGACACACAACAAGATAGCAGAAGTTGGCATGTGTCCCATGACACTGGGCTTGATATCAGCCTCTTGGTCACCTTGGGCTTCTGCATGGAGCACTGGAAATTGCTGGCTTCCTTTATATTACACTTTACTTTGAAGAGGTTCGAGGTGCTGATTGTCCCTTGGGCCTTGTGACATGGAAAAGGAGTTGCAGATATCCTTCCACCTGTGCTCTACCTGTCCTGGGGGTTTAAATTTAAAAATGCCCAGGATCTTTCTAGCCTCAGGAACACAAAATCCATCTGGTGACCATCCTGGACAGGTTGTAGGGACTAGAGAGGCCTGAGTTAATTCCCAGTTTAACCACCTATTGGTTGTGGAATTAAAAGTTTCATCCTAGGAACATCAGGCATCAGCTCCCACTTACAAACCCCCATCTCTTGCTCCATCCTTTACTTGTCCTGCAAGCTGTTTTGGGTAGGTGCTGTCTCTTGCTTTAAGTGCACTAATCAGCACAAAGATCTGGGGCTTTGGGGCCACAAGATCACAAACAGAAAATCGTTTGTGAAGTTTGCACGGGAATTACATAAAAATCTCAACCTGCTCCCAGTAATTTTTTTCCCTCCCTCCCTCATTTAACTTTCAATTCAGCAGCAGCTCTTTATTTTCTTTTAAATGTCAAACAATTCATCATTTTGCACTTTCCCTGTTCCCTGAGTGTTTGAAGGTTTTATTGGTGTTATACTGGTATATGCAGTATTGTCAGCGTGGGACAATGGGCGCTGATTGCCCGGAACGACGTGGGGTTTGTCACCCTGCCCATTTCTGGTTGTGAGCTCTCAAGAAACACACGAGAGCTCTTGCTTTCTCCCTCTCCTCCCTGTTATCATACACACAATAAAAATCCTGGCTTCAATACACACGGGAGAAATGATCATCATTCACATCTCCCGGCCCTGCACCGCAGACCCTGCGCTCGCAGCCCTGCCAGGGCCACGCCAGGCGTAGCAAGGGAGGTCAGG
This sequence comes from Heliornis fulica, assembly GCA_013399135.1. NCBI lineage: Eukaryota > Metazoa > Chordata > Aves > Gruiformes > Heliornithidae > Heliornis > Heliornis fulica. The sequence goes on from VXBZ01000905.1 coordinate 543,831, forward strand.
TCTGAAGTGTTGGGGTAAATCATAGGATCACAGAATGATCAGGGTTAGAAGTGACTCCCAGAGGTCATCCAGTCCAACCCCCCTGCAAAAAGAAGAGACACCCCCAACTAGATCAGGGTGCTCAGGGCCTCATCCAACCTGGCCTTGAACGTCTCCAGGGATGGGGCATCCACCACCTCCCTGGGCAACCTGTTCCAGTGCTCCACCACTCTCACAGCAAAGAACTTTTTCCTAATCTCCAATCTAAATCTCCCTCCCTCTATTTTGAAACCATCACCCCTTGTCCTGTCACAACAGGCCCTACTGAACAGCCTCTCCCCATCTTTCTTGTAGGCCCCCTTGAGGTACTGGCAGAGCGCTAGAAGGTCTCCCCAGAGCCTCCTCTTCTCCAGGCTGAACAGCCCCAGTTGTTGAGGATTGAATTGTTTTAGGAATCACAAGTTAAGGTTAGGTATTATAAAGTGTCAGACACGAGTATCAGTTTTTTCAGTACACTAGCTACAAGTCCACAGTTAGTANGCTGCCTCCTAAACAAGCAGAGAGCCAGCTCAGGCAGGATTGTCTCCAAGGTGGGGGTAAGGCAAAGGGTCTGCAGGAGGGAGGCTTGGCTGGGGTGTGAAAAGAAGCTCTGCCAACCTCAGAACCAGCCAGAAAGGTGATGGCGTTACCAAAGGCAGCTCAATCCTGTCCTGCAGCCAAGTAGGGGGGTCCCCGTCGGTTCGTTCACCGAGCAACCATCAGACCCACCTCCGCTTCTCCAATGGTGGGAACATCCAGGTGAGTACCTGGATATGTGGGATTTGATGTGAAGGAGGTAAGAACTTTCCAGAGCTTTTCCCATGGGAGGTAAGACGCGGCGCTGGCGGAGAGACGCTGTAGCCGTTGCACACGCACCCGCCTGAACACGTGCGCTCACACGTACACACACACATGCTGATTTTATTAAGCCATTCCATGCAAGTCTTTTATAGAGATATATTTACTTATTTTTTTTATTTGGAAAACTTCAGAGTGCTTTTTTTCACACGCAGTAAAGTTGGCCTTGCTGAGATTCATTAGTCCCCTTTCCCCTGTGTGTAAATGGATCTCTCCCGGTTATGCAACGCGAGGGTACACAACCATGAAAAGTGCAGAGGCAGCCAAAAAAAGCATTGTTCTGAACTCAGATGTGTAAAATATTCATATTCAATAATAAAAAAATAAGAAAAAAACCCTGCTCTTAATAAAAAATTCACAGTGTAAAATATGCATTGTCGTTCCGTCCCCAGGGCTGCAGCGGTTTCCAGCCCAACATGTTACACGGGGTTTCGCTGCCGTGTTTTACTCGATTAATTCAAAACCAATTCACTCGCAGACATCCCGGTATTAGGTGCCTAAATTGATTCTGATTTCTCTAAGGGCAATGTATCTATGGCTACAGGAATAGCTGGTGGAAGCTGTGGCTGCTCAAAGCATCCAGCACGTATCCCTGGTGGTATCCCAGAGCAGCCCCGATCCCGTCGGTGCAGCGAAGCACCGTGCTGGGCAGAGGCACGCAAGCCCGCTCGGAACAAGCAGGAGAGCTCTTGTAGTGCTTGGACCCCCTCAGTACCCCAGTTTCTTGAGTGGAGAAACCAGCCAAACGTTGCTGTGGCTGAGCAGCTCTCCATAGAAGCAGGAGCACGTTTGGAACAAGCTGGGATGTCTCCGTTGTGGCGTTGCCCTGTCCCTGCAGAACCACCTGCAGCACTTGTCACACAGGGCAGAAGAAAAGGAATAATCACATCACTGTGTTACCAGAGGGAGACTGAGACAGGTGGAAATAACTGCTTGGCTCAGATCCTGGCCAAAGAGTGCAGCAGAGCCAGGAATTTGATTTAGATTTTTCTGCATCCCCACCTAGTGTCACCGCTGCAAAGCCAAACTGTCCCCGTGTGTGTGTGGGTGTTCCGAGCGGTGACAAAGGCAGAAGGACCGGGCAAGGGGGACCGAGGCTCTGCACTGGCAGGATGCCTGAGTACATCTGTCACTTTGTGCTCACTATCATGTCATCAGGCTGTAGGTCTGCTAAAGAGACGCAGCACAAGGCCCCTGATCCGAGCCAGGAGGGGCTGTGGTGGTTGTCACCCCAGTCAGTCGTCTGGTTCTAGCGGGAGAGGGTCACAGGCCCGGTTATGTCACTGCTCCTCCAGACACCGCGTTTCACACGTTCACTTTGGGTGAACTGTGCTTTGCACACTCATGTCCTGAAGCACCAATCCCCTGCTTCGAGGGGTGCCCGTGCTGTTGGTGTAACGAGGGGCTGAGTGGTCCAGCAGCAGGGGAGAACGTTAAAGGGATAATGCAGATGTTGGCAAAAAGAGCTCGGGAGCAAGAGGAACAGCTCTGAACTTCAATACAGTGACTAAAAACTTCATGAAGATATGGGGGAGAATAGAGTGAGGAACCCCAAACCAACAATGCTTCAGATGTTTCTTTTATCTAGAGTGGAGCTAGTTAAATGTTTTACATAGAACAAGTCCCAGGGAGCATAAATCAGGGAATGCAAGTTATGTATTATAAAGACCTCAAAACACAAGTTCTTTACCTCCCACAGTCTCAGGCCAAAGATTCTAAATGAAAAAGCATGTGGGACAGTGAGCATGTGTATTCCCTGTGTCTTTACTGACCATTCCCACCAAGGTGACTTGGCCTGTGTCCACAGCCTGGTAATGGGATCCCAGGGAAGGGAAGGACTCACTGTGGGTCTAGGAGCTGCATCATACATTCTGAAACTCTCCTCAATCACAGCCCCGAGTCCTGCTGCTGGGACACACTGGGGCAATGGCCAAAGAGCTGGTACAGCTCTGCTACGGGTCGACCCTCAGGTGGTTCACATGGCAATCCTGCCCCTTACAAGAGGTGTCTCAGTGGGCAGCCTGGGATGAAGAGGGGGGCTCTGGGCAGAAGCTTATCAGGCAGCCCCGGAGGGAGGGAGAACGAGGGAGAAGCCTCCTGCACAAAGGACGACAGGAGTTCCAGGGGCTGGGAAGAAGAGGCCATTGCCTGATGGCTTCCTAGGGGTGGAACACTGACAGTGCTGGCTAAGGGAGCCTGGGCTAGAGCAGCCAGACACGCAGGTTTGGGTGGGGGGAGCAATGGGATTGTCTGAGGATGGGGACAGACTGTTGAGTTGGACTGTCACCGCTCACTGGAAGCTCTGCGTCCCTCCAGAACGCACCATGGTGTGTTTACTCCTTATTCCTTGGACAGAAACAAAGAGTAACACAATTAAAAATGTCTCTCTTTTTCCAGACTTGTCACAAATCATTTTCCTGCCTCTCCAACACCTGCCCACCCTTTCCTCCTCGATATTTTCCAGGACCCTGCAGCAGGAGGTTGGCTTTCCCAGCGAGGTTCATGCTGCCGAGCGGGGGCCTCTCTGCAGACCCCAAGGACGGCTGCAGGTTTGCAACCCCACCCGCCCCAGTCATCTCAGAGGGGATTTATTGTGTCTCATGATGGCATCTGCCTCATTCTTGTGCCTGAGAGGGAGGATGTTCGGGGAGCCTTCGCCCAGCCAGATGCACGAAACCACATCTCCTCTGTCCCGAAGTTCAGGACATCTGTCTCAATTTGCCTGGCCCTCAGCGCTGAGCTCTCGCAGCCTGGGAGAATTTACTGCTTGTTTTTGCAATGAATCTCTCTCACCAAGAGCAGAGAGGGGAGTTTGGTGGTGTTAGAAAGCATTACTCTCCCTGAGGTTCTCGACATCTCGGATCAAACATTACCCTGCTCATGCCAGAGCCTCAGACTGACCAAGGGACCACTGGTGAGCTGCTTAGTGCTGGTAATGCAGATGAGCTGAGGAGATTTGGAAAGATCCAGCTCTTCAGATCCTTTGCTACCTGGAGGAATCCGAAGAGAAACACATGTGCTGCCAGAGTTGTTTCTATGGGTCATTCCCCAATTCCTCCAGAAAACAGTCTCCCTCAGAACCCCACGGCAGAACTATGAGGCGGTGCTGGTGGTCTGATGACATGCTCCACAGCACTGTCTTCCAGCCAAAATAATATGTATTTCCTAGAAGCACGTGTCCCCAGAGGAGAAATCATGGATGTCTAAGGTATCCAAGACAATAGTCCAGATGCTGGTTGCAGCTACACTCTTTTAAACCCACTGTATTCAGTGCATATACTTTGAACCCTTTTCTTTTTTCCACAGATGTGAGCAGATTACTCCTTTATGAGGGGAGGAACAGATCCTGCGTATCCAGCGTACCTGGGTAAGCTCCAGCTTGCCCACTTGGAGGTTTTATTTCCAGATCTGTCACAGGTTTTCTAGGGGAAGGCACCAAGATCTGGATTCAGCAAATATAATATTCAAATAGCTTTAAATTCCCATCATGATGAACAGAGGCGAGAGAAAGAGACTCAACCACCCCATGAGCTGCAGGGCTTTTGTCACTCTCCATTTACTGAAGAGAAAACCTTTTGGGACTGGCTTCCAGATTTGTCTTCTTTATGCATTTCAGTGAAACTGGATCAGGGCCTTTATCTTCCCGAGCATCAGTTCAGTTGTGTGATACTCAAATACTGTGGGGAAGATTAAAGGAGTTTCCAGAGAGAGATTATATTTTGTTATTAGAAAGTTATGTCTGGAAGAAACAGACAAGCAAGAAGGAATATTACCTGGGATGTTTAAAAGCCAAAAGAGATTAAATCAAAGCAGTTCCTCTTTGAGGTGGGGATGCCACAGGACTCTGCTGGGTCCTGCCTCGGGCAGATTTACCTGGTGGGGATACATGATAACCTTAGAGCCAAACACCCAGGGGTGGTGTCACCACCAGAGATGAGGGAAAGACTGGAGAAACACGATGTTCCCAGGTGTATGGAAGGTAGAAGTCCTGGCCAAGGCACTAGTGTACATTGTCCTCCTCTGCTTTGGCTTGACTCTTGCAGAGTCTGCAGGGAGGGGATGCTGTGAGCTGCTGCAGCGGGTGATGCGTCTTCTCAGCCTGCACAGAGAGAGCTGGAGAGCCCAGGTCTCCCGAGGATGAGAGAGTCTGTCCCTGCAGAGCAAATGAGGGGTACAGGTGTTCAGGGCAAAAGGTCCCTAGAAGCATCTCCTATTTTATCCTAAGTGAAGAGCAGGGGATCACACCCAGCAACAGAATTAGCTCAGCCCCAAATTACCAGCGTTACACACGGAAATCACCAGCCTCACACGTCAGGCTGCCTGAGTCACTGAAGGGCAGTTCCACCAGTTTGAGGGATGTCCAGCTGCTTTTGTTTCCATTTTATGTTTACAGGGAAGAGTCCATGTCATGAGCAGCTACACATGTGAGGATTTTCTTTTAGAAGCCACAGAAGGGATTAAAAGCAACAATAATCCACGAAATTACTTCAGACGTGTTTTCTCCTCGAATGTCCTAAGGAATTCCCCAGCTCCCAACCTGTTCCAATTGGCACTGCCCTGCACTTGAGCTCTAATATCAGTGGAGTTTGTATCATTTCCAGTTTTTCTGGTGAGGGATTACATGAAACTGAAATGATTCTTTCCATGGGGGATTACACAGCCACTCTTGTTTCTAATATCCCAGTCTGTGAGTGAGGAACGTTCTCTCAGGTACCTGTTTCTTCTCTGACTAGGAGAGGTAGTGTCATTTGGAATATCTAGGCATAAATCCATTTCATTAATTTCATTCCTAATCATTTAATTCCTAGAGGAACCTGATTAAACAGCATGTCATAAATCCAGTCTTTATATTTTGGCTGAATGTTTCTGGGCAGCCAGTTTCCCATAAATTATATGACCCGGTGCTCCCCGTTTTCGTGACCGAAGTGCATCTGAGTAGTTAATTAGGAAAAAACCCTCACCTTGAGGAACTGTCAGCCACTGATTAAAAGGGCTCATATTTGAGGGGAAAATTGCTACTGATTTACAAGAGTCTGGATCAAACATCTACTCTCAAATGTTCAGGTTTTGCTGTTCAAGCACCAAAGTGTGCTTTAGGGATTTTTTTGGCAGGGGTTTTAGAGCAGGAAAATAGGAAATGAACTGGAAAAGTTGAAGACTGCAGCAAACAAGAAAATCCTGGAAGGAACACGCTCTAGATCCACCCTAGCCATTAATAATATGGAAAGATTTCATTAGAAAAAGGGAGAGGGATGAGAACAGGAGAGGATGGCAAGGAGGCGGCGTTCGCATCGGCGTGCACAGGGTGTCCCCACTGCTCAGACTTAGGGACAGGGTTCTGCCTGTACAGGCAACAGCCAGGGCATCACACCTCCCCTTCATCCCCCAGGGCATCACACAACGCCCCAGCACCCGAGCGTCAGGCAGTGGGAGCAGATCCGCAGAGGCCGGTTGGCCGGGGGCTGCGTGGGGACGAAGGCGCCCAGGTGAGGTGCTTTAAACACACACCAGGACATGAGCATCCCCCCCATGTGTCAGCACACGGGAATAAAACAAGCAAGGTTACACTGCTGGCACTGCAGCCGTTCGAGAGGGTCATTTGTGGCTGGAGAAAGGCCCCTGCCCTCACCCAAAGAGCAGCTGGGGCAGCCCCCAAAGACACCGCTTTACCGCAGGGGGAGCGCCGTGCTGGTGTCGTGGTATGCTGGTACCTGCCTCACTCTGCAGGGCCCAGAGAAATACATGGAGCCCAACAAATTGCTTTGTAAGAAGGGAAATAAAGCTCTGTCCCCTCTCACCTCTCCATAGCACATAGCTGCCACCACAGCACTGGCAGCTCCCTGCTGCGCGGGGGTTCGAAGGGCTCCTCGTAGGCAGAGAGCATCCATCACATCAAACACCCCCGTGTACTCTAACCTGTGAGCACTGCACTGAGCTCAATATACTTCTGTCCACAAAATTGTTTTGTTCTTCCCCATAACACACTTAAGGTGTTTGCCTGCTCCTCTGTGTCAGTTCTCAGTGAAGTGCCCTGCGTTAGAACTCCCACCACAGCAAAACCGAGCAGAGCAATTTAAAATCACGGGGTTTTGCCAGAAGTTTTTGCACCATTATGTCACATCCTATACATCAGAATTTGATGGGAAAGTCTTGGGTTGGGTTTTGCTGGTTTTGTGGGTTTTTTTTCCCAGTGTTTCTGCTCTCCTCTGCAGATAGAAATATCAGCAGGTTGGATGACATCAGGTTATGTTTTGTGTATTTCCACAGTACGTCTGAGGAAGTTCAGTCTTTATCCCTAAGGACCACACAGAAATGACAAACAAAAGAATATGAGCATTGGGAATATTGCACATATTAGAGGTAGACTCCTGGGGTTGCCCCACAGTTAACTCATCTGAGGGACAAAACCTGGCCCATATCCACAGTGCTGCTGTAGCTGCTTTTCCAAGTGACCATAAACACGGAGGGTGGGGTGGGGGGTGTTACTTGAGTCACACAAGGTGAACTTTACATATCCCTGGGGATTATGGACAGCCCACCTAGAACTGTCTGGCTTTAGACTTGGTGAGCTGTTTCAACACATGCATTTTACCCCCTTTAAAGACAATAAATCTCCTAGAACACACAATAGGAACCTGCCCAGCTGGTTGGGATGCTTGGAGAACCTTCATGGCAGCAATATTATCTCACACTTCTCCACCACTGACATAACCACAAAGAATTTCACTGCATGTGCAAAGGTGTGACACCCCCCTGGGTTTGCTGCTGCCCCAGAGCACAGCTCACTGGAAGCAGAGAGAAGCCATTGTCTCGTATGGGCACCTGCTGCTCCTCATCACAGCTGAAGGCCCTGATGTTACAGACCCCACCTAGCCCTGATGAGCTCAACTGAATCCACCTGGCCACAATCACCTTAATTAGAGTACCTGTGCCAAGCCAATTAATTCTATATAAGCACCTCTGAGCTACCTCCAGGAAGGGTCAGTTCTTTGTCAGGGAAAGGTTTAGGGTAGTCTCTTCGTGCTGATGCCTGAGCCAGGAGCTCCTCAACCTTCTGGAGGTCTGCGTGTGCTCCTCGGACGCTTTGGGGTGCTGCACCGAAGGCTGGCTCACACCTGAGGTAAGGCAGCTGGTTGGACTTCGGGTTTTGGGTGCCTGCATTGTGTGTGTCCATGAGGTCTGCACTCCAGGGCTGCTCCTGGGTGATGTGCACCAGCAAAGGCTGGGATAACCCACAGGAACCTTTGTGATGTGTGTGGCTTTCTTAGGGTGTGAGAAAAAAACTGATGTCTTATGAGTTTTTGAGTTTTACCCTCTGCTGCCTTAGGGGTTGGGCTGCAATGGGCTCAGAGGGGGATACTCTGCAAGTAAGGTGTTGGCTTTGACTTAGTGGCACAATGCTTCTTACAAATGTGATGGGTTCTGATGTTATTGATGTGGGTGCTCAGCTCCAGTGTGTCAGGGGAAATCTGTGCTGCAGAAGAAGAAAGCAGCAGATACTGAGCTTATAAGTTTTCCTTACCTAGAAAATCTGGATAGAAACTTCAGGGCTGAAAGCAAATTAAAGGGAAAGTGGAAGCAAGTGGAACTTCAGAGCTAAGACAGTGGCTTGGGAAACCTGAATCACTGCAAGGGCTTCAGCCCTCTGTTGTCTCTGGGGTGGATCGTGGTGCATCCTGAGGGACAGCTTTGGTCAGGAAGTTTGGTGGTGGTTTTATTTGAAATATCAAATGACAATAATTGGTGGCTGTTGCTGGGCTAACAAGCAGATGCTGTTGTTCTTGGAGAGTACAGCAGGCTCTATTGCAGTGCTGCTGCATCTCCCCACCTTGGTCCAGTCGCAGTGTTTTGTGTACATGCAGATGAGTTGCTGGAGAGGTATTTTGTGTCCCTATGAACTGATTATTTTGGAAGTTCTGGCTCCTAGTGGAATTCTGTGAGATCTTTGTGAGGGGTGGAGTGAGATCTTGGTGATTTCTAGACTGAGTGATTGCAGAAGACTTTGGGGGTTACCCCAAAGGGAAGGAGTTGAATGAAGAGAAGCAGCTGGGCTCTGAGTGCTGTGTGGTGATGAGAGCCTTGACCAGACACTGTCAAGGGGAGCCAAGGATCTTTCCTTTCCCTGTGTAGCCTGTGGATATAGCACTGCTGAGCACTGGAATGTCTGGTACTGTGTATGCAACACAACACAGCATTGCTGCTTGATGGTCACCTTGAACCTTGTGTGATGCCAGAGGGTGGATTGCACCTGAGCTGAGGTCCTGCCATACAGGGAGAAGGAAAACTGTTGTTGTAATCTGGGTGAGGGCTGTTGGGAATCATCCCTTACTCTGAGAACACAGCCAGATTTGAACTACAGTCATCTGCTTCTCTTAAAGAAAAATACAGCTGCTTTCTTACTGCATTTATTGTTTAATTCATTCATGCTGCTTGTTGGAAACACCATCGTTAAAGTCCTTCTGGGGCATAGTTTGTTTTAAAGAAAACTCTCTATGGAAAAGGCTTTCCTTTAAATTTAGTACAAAAGAAAATCCCAACTAGTTTTATTTATAGATCAGGGCATGAGAGATTTTCAGCTTTCAGGCCAGTTCTGTATCTCTGCTTCTCTCATAAAAACATGTTTAACATTTTTTCTCATCCTTCAAGAATAAAACTCTTGTGTTCTGGGTTTTTTTTTTTCTAAAATGCAGCCACTCAACTGACCAAAATATCATGTTCACCCGTTGAACAGGGCAGTCTGCAAGCTGTGAGTCTATTCTCAGATGATGTGTTCTGGGCTCCACTTTTTAATAGGTCATCTTTTGCTTCTGTGTGTTTGTAGCTGTTCATACACCTAAAAATGTCAGAGTATCTTCCAGGTCTGGACCAGATGTGTGATAAGTTTTAGGGTGTTATTAATAGAGAATCATTCAGTGCTTCATTGTGCAACATGTGATTGTATGAGCAGTGATAAGATGGTGAAATGGTCAGAAATGTGACTTTCCAGCAACCTGGATGATGGGGAAAATAAACAATCTTAGTATTAGCTTGTGTTTAATGTGGGGAAATACTGAACTGTGGTTTGCTTGGAAAACCAGAGGCATCTCAGTAAATGACAACACTAAGAACCTAAATTTTGTCTTCTGTGATTTGTGTGTAGCAAAATAAAGTTTTGAATGGCTTTGCTTCAAGTGATGGTTTTTCCTTTGCTAAAGCAAGTGGGGCTGTGATAAATGGGTCTGGTTGTAAAAAATGAAAGGCCAGGGTGATTCCAGTGCAGAGATACTCACCTGCTTTGTTGCCAGCACTCTTGAAAAGCTGAGTGCTGGCATCAGAAAGAGCAGCAGCTCTTAACTAGTTTGAAAAGAAGTCAGGGGACACCAGTCACCTCTTGTTGCTGCTTCACTGAGTTTTACTAGCTCACAGGCATCCTTTACAGCCTTGCTGTGCCCTCCCAGCCCAGATTTAGTAGCCAATGTACTTGGGGATCAAGTGTTTCACTGCCTACATGGTTCATTCAGCTGAGCTTTGTGACAAAATAATTTATTGAGACTCAAATTCCCTTGAAAATGTCAAGTCCTTTTGTGATCTTTAATTGATTCACATTCTGGGTTGCTTAAGAGTGGAGTTAAAAAGCTGTTAGTAATAATTTTATAGAAAATATGTTTCCCATATGAATGAGCAGCCCCCCTTGTAATGCACCCGAGTGGCTGAAGCTGAGAGACCCTCCTGCTCCTCAGGATGTACTTGCTGAACACAAGGACTGCTCTTATTGGAGCCGTTTAGAGTCGCTCTATGGGTGATCTCACTCCATTATTTTCAAAGAAACATCTCGGTTCACTCTATTTAACTTTATACTTCAGAGAAATGAAACTATTTCCCCATCTCATTTATAGCAAAGGAACAAAAGTGCAGCTGAATGGTAGTTCAAGCAGCTGATGATGTATCTGTTCCAGGGTGCTAAAAGAATCCAGAGTGAGGAAGGTCATGGGGGCTGTGTCAGGGCTCTTGGCACTGGTGTGAGACTGCAGCAGCTCTGGGGAAGGACCCAAGTCTTTCTCAAGCCCAGGGTAGTGTGCAAGAGCACTGTGCAAAGCTGCCCTTCAGGGACTCTGATGTTTGAGACAACCCTGTGTAACATCAGGCAGCGTAGCCTGAGTGTAGGATTTAAGAGCCAGAGTATTTACTGCTGCTGAATTTGTTTTGGAGTGATGTGCTTACCGGCTCTGTTGGCTCTTTGCTTGTTGTTCATGTGGCAACTTCAAAACTGATTTGTTCTGAAGACATGGAGCTCTTTTTGAGTGTCCTGCCCAGAGGCTGTGAGTGTCCTACCAGAGTGCTGGCTGGCTCAGCTGCTCTCACATCACCGAGTCTGGGAGCTGCTCTTCCAGTGTTAGTGGGCAGCTCCCTATGGCGAAGGAGCGAAATGAGACTCTAAGAGCAAAGTCTGCAAAAACCAAGATGCTCTTTTCAACCAAATGGATTCACACTTGCAGCTCACTGTGCTGCTTATGTATAAAAAACACTTTATCCTTTTTTGGGGAACTTTGTGATGTTTTTTTCCTTCTCTTAGTAGTAATGACCTGACAAGATCTCTGCCTTTGCTCAAAGGCTGTGTCTGCCAACCTGCTAGGGTGAAGTAGGAAATAGGGCTCCCTTAGTCGATGGATCAAGGCAATGAGCCTTGATGCCACGAGAACAAGACTGGCCAGGATCCTTTCTGCCTTGGGAACATTGAAATGAAACCTCTGGTTTGGTTTTCTGGTACTTGTCTTTGGATCATCCTGCCCATGCCAGGCCTCGGGAGCAGCTTTGCCTGTCTGGCAGCAGCAGGCTTGGGGTTGTCTCCTGTGAAGTGCCAGATACAGGAGGAGACAGGATAAACTGGAGAGGGGTAGGGAGTGTGACAGATTTACTAGACAGTTACTCTGGTCAGTTGTTTAGAAACACATGCCCTGGCTGGAAATTATATTGCTTATTTTTAATGGGAAGTGTCCCATTTTGGGGTTTGCCTTTTGGTGTATAGCAATGACAAGGGAGAGGTGGAACAAGTGCTGGGAACATTGTCCTTTTGGGTCCCTGAGCTGCAGCTTCTCAGACCACTGTTTTCTGACAAGTTTTGTTTTGTTTTTCCACCTTAATGTAAGTAGAGGAACTAAATACTAATTTTAATGCTTCCAGGCAGTGCTGGAGATGAATTTCTGGGTGTTGTTGCAATCTGGGTAGAGCTGTACCTGCACACCTCTGCCAGCACAGACACTTTGCAGAGCCCAGGATCCTGTAGCAGTCAGGTGCCACTTCAGTTGTGGTGTGTTACTTGGGAGCTGCCAATCAAGTGATAGGCACTTAATTTCTTCCTGAATTCAGCAAGTGCTACCAGCAAATGGTGGTAGTAAACCTTGAGGGAAGTTTGATTGGAGGGGTGTCAGTAGAATGAAAGTAAGGAAAATCTGCCATGCTGTAGCTGGATAACTTAGGAATTTTTCCTCCCTGAGTGTATTCCTCTAGGAAGACTATTTTTTAGGTCCTGAATCAATATTATTACTCAGCAATACTTTAGTTTGACTGAAGTATCAAATGGATTTTTTACTTTTAATGCTATACCGGTTGTAACAGCCTTTCCCTGAGGCAGGATGTAAATCAGTTCTTTTGGGTTTTTGACAGGGAACAGGGAGTGTGTCTGGGGCTTTCCACACTGCAGTGCTCCTTCCCCAAGGTTCTGCTCTTTCCTCTGTTTTTTACACGAGTCTTCACAGGAATAAACCCAGTGGAACATGAGTCACTGTAGGAACAAGCGTATGGGCAAGGTGGGCTCCTGGCTTATAAATGGCACAATTGTAGATACAGAAGCTCAAGGAGTGCTCTGGTTGGAAAACTGGCTGGAAAATAGCAGTCACGAGGTAGACAGACATTTATATTCATAGAAACCACTGGCTATTTTGTATATATTTGCATTTCATTTTCAAACCACTTCTTTAAAGTGGAGCTTGTTTTTTAAGTATTAACCAATTAGCTTATCACTAGCTACCCCTGGCTGTCCGAACAGCCCATCTGCCAGGGTCTGTGGAACTGCCACAGGTTCTCATGAAGCCCATCTGTGGGCTAAAGGGGGTGGAGAAGCCTGATGATCTTGCTTCTAGATGCTTGATCTCTGTGCCTTAATAGAGATACAGAGGGGTCTGTGTGGAACTTGGGGTTCCTGAGGGCGAAGACCAAGCTCTGACAGTGCATTAGTATTTGTTTCTCCACTGCTCCCACTGCCTCATTCTGAGATTTCAACCCAAATATCTCAATAAGCAGCTTATTCTTCCACCTGTAAACTAAAACCCTGTTGCCACAGCGAATGTGTGTGTAATGGAGAAAGATCTCTATGGGATCCTCAAGGGTGCTGCCTTCTCTGAGATGAGCTGCATCCCTCCAGTGCAGGATAGAGCTGGCTGGGAAGCACTTGAGTGGCTTTGAGAATTTTCATCCCCTCCAAGGAAATTGAACCAGAACCTTGCAGCATTTAGCAGTGACTATGTGGGTAAAGGAGAGACAGGGATTAGTAGCAGGACAAACAGCCAGGAACACAGGTGTGTCTGTAGGAGACCTCCTATTCTTCCTCCCTGTGCCCTCACCACCACGCTGTTCTCTCCTGCGCTGGATCCTGTTGTCTTGTGTGAGACTTTGGCTGAGTAATTACTCTTAACTTAGGCAGTGGAGGGGGGAGGATAACTGTCAAATCATTATTTCCAGTGATTAAAAGCTTTTTTGAAAATTCTCACCTAGCTCTAACCCATAATAATGCTGAAGAGATAATTAGCTGGACTAAAATACATGAAATGGGGTGGGGGGTGACCATGAGATGATCCAAATTCATGCCTGGTGTAGCTCTCTCCAGTTCAGTGAGTTTCACTCGAGGAATGAAGTTGACTCATTCTTCCTGGATACAATCCACCTCCGATGGAAATCGATGAAATTCTTTCTGTTGCATTTTAACACATGTTCTTACAGTTACTTTCTGTAGTAAGTCTTCATTAATTTGTAAATCTATGTGAACTCCTGGTTCCCTACAGTTAAAAACATTTATTTTTGGTAGTGATGGCTTTCCCTTGGATTGGGCTATAGGGAAGTGACTCCAGTCAGAGTGCTGGGAAACACTTTCCCATCTCTGGTTATGATCCACAGAGCTGAGGACAGGAGCTCTTTGTGCTCTGGGCACACTGGTATTACTGCATGGGAACGTGTCTACCACCACTGAGGGTGGTGGGAAGAGACTTGGTCCCGATGGCCCTCGGCGAGGGCTGCTGCAGATGGAAGCATCACCCTCGCCAGGGCTCACCTGCCCGTGTGGGTGCAGTGGGGTGCTCCAGGGGGCACAGCCCGGAGCAGGCAGGTGGGGCTGCAGGAGGACTCCCCCTCAAGCCAAGGGGCTGGCTGGGGCTGCCCTCCCATTGTCCTGTGTGTGTCCCCGCCTGTGCAGCGCTCTGGGGACTGGATGGGGGGCTGTGGTGTCCTGTGTGCACCTCCCTCCCCTGTTGGGGTGCGTGTTTGCCTCACCCCGTGGCACATTATGTGAAGGATCACAGCAAAATCACATCACACCCCATAAGTTGGTCTTTCCCTCTCTCCCAGCCCTTGAGTTATGCTCTGAACCACAGGGTTTTTAGGGGTGTTTTTTTTTTTAAAAAGCTGGTTTGTATTAAATTAATAAAATATGTTCATGTCCTGTCGGGTCCCTGTTTGCTTCCACTATGCACCTTTATAAGGAGGAGTTAATCATAAATGGGTTGCCACTGGCTTTTTGCAGTTTATTGCTCTCCCAAAAGGAGTCCTGCATCCTCAGCTGGCTGGATCATCTTCTTTTAATCTTAAAAAGAAAAATTCAGGGGTGGGGGGAGGAGGAGGAGGCTTTGAGGGAAGAGATCTTGTCACCTTTTAAAAAGCTTTGGGAAGCCTAGTAAGAATTGCAGCCTGTGTTTATTTTATGCTTGTGGAGATGCTTCTGGCTTTGTCTGGTGTGGAAGTCTCAAGGTTTTACTTTGTTCTGCTGTAGATGAACAACATCTATTTAGCACCAAGAATATTTTCAGGTGTATTTGTAACAAATAAGTGTTTCCGAAGTGCAGAGCTCTGTTAGCGTTGAAAGGAAAAGGAGCATTTGGAAAAGGGTTTGATTCTTTTCTCTTCCTGTTTGCTAGAAAGAGGAGGGGAAAAAAAAAGTGTTCTTAATTATGACTTGTGGGCGGGAGGGGATTCTTCGAAAGCTCTTCCAGAAAAGTAATTCTAAACAGTGACGAAAAA
>VXBZ01000908.1:783-45758 GCA_013399135.1 Heliornis fulica
CCCCGCCCCCGGCCGAGCACGGCCCCCGCGGCGCGGCGCGGCGCGGCCCGGCCCGGCCCGGCCCTGTCGTGGTGTCCGGCTCAGCGCAGCGCAGCGCGAGGGTCGCTGTGTCTTGTAGGGCGATTTCTGCAGCGTGTTCTGCCGCCGCTCGGAGCCGTTCTCGGCAGAGCGCGGAGGAACGCGGACAGTTTAATGGGGCCCCGGAGGTTGGAGCCCTGGATTTGGGGTGCGGGTGCGCGAGCCCGGCTCATCTGTGAGCGGGGCGACGAAGCGAGCTGGGCGACTCATGGGGTGGCAGCTGCTGGCGGGCAGGGCAGGCAGGACAGGGGGCGGGCACTGCAGGGAGGCAGCTGCCATCTGGGGCGGGTTGGGGGGTCGAACTGGGGCGCTGTCTGGGCATCCGCAGGTTTTGCTCCATGCTCACCACCCGCAGCATAATGCCGATTGAAGGGGTCGGCTCGTTTCCAGGTTCTGTTCCCACATGCTCTTCCTCACCATTGCGATGCCAAGCGTCCCGTCGGCAGGTTTCAGTCACTAAATAGAACCGTTTTGGTTGGAAATGGCCTTTAGGATCGGCAAATCCAACCATTAATACGGCCCCATCCAGCACTAAACCGTCTCCTTAAGCACCGCATTAGCGTCTTTTAAGCACCTCCAGGAATGGTGACTGAACCGGTCAAGATAAATGCCAAAGAACTTAACTGTGGTTTCCTAAACGGATGACGTGGAAGTGTGGCTGCAGTTTCTCGTTCAGGGGTTGGAAGTCAGATGCTGTGAAAAGCTCTTCCGCAGGTTCTCCAAGCAGGCACTCGCTGAGGGGTCTCTGCCCTTACAGACAGGCAAGGTCAGGAATTTCTGCCAACCATATGCTAAAACTGGAATTTTATGCCTAACGGCCAAACTTCTACCAGGAATTATTCTTTCCAAAAGCAAATCTTGACCTTGTTCTAGCTGGAGGGCATTAGTTCACACACCCCTTTTGTTACTGCTTTCACTTTTAATGGAAGTTCCCTACAACAGTAAATAACACCAAACATTCTTTTTTAAAGAGATGACTGGTAAACCACAAAGTTGCAGTAATTGAGGTGTCTGAAACCACTGCTTACACATGTAGGTACCTCAGAGGATTTAGAAATGGGAGTACCTCTCCCAGAGGGCATGTTGCTAGAACAGGATGTGCCAGGCATGGCCTTTGTCTCTGGTCTGGAACAACAGACTATGTATTATATGTTACTATACCTTTTTCTTTTTTTTCACACATTGAAACATATTCTGTGCTTTTTTATACTCCAAATGATGACACAGAGAGTGAAGTGACTCCTGTGCCTACACAGGGTTAGGCACATAGTTTTATAGGACTGTATTTTGGGTGTAATTAATGAAGGGCTGTGGTACATATTCACAGGCAGGCATACAGAGCTCAGGGTGCAATTTGTCTTAGAAACAAAAAAAAGAGCTTGTAACTGAATATGAATACATCGCAATGTGTGCAAGGCTGGGATTTTTCTTATCCTGTAAAATTTTCTGTTGAGTAAAAAAGACTCTGGGACTCTGAAATGGTGTTGGGTTTGAAAAATGAGGTGTATACAACTTTGTGATATGAAGCTGTTTGGTCAATTGTTGCCCTGCCCTGGTCATCTTGGAAGCTCAGGTGCATCTGACTGGGGAAAATCATTTTCTCTTTTGTGTCATGTTTTTCCTTCTGCACTTTTTTTTTACTAATTTACATTCTTTTTTTTTTTAATTCTCATATTCTGCCATTCACTTTTGTAGAGCTCCCAAACTAAGTAGGCCTAAGGAGGAGGAGGGGGAGGGGGAGGATGTTCTTCAACCAAGAGTGGTTCCCCCACATTTGATCTCCAATTATAATCACAGATGAAACTTGCAGTTTTATGCAACTGCCTTTTTCCAGAAACCTCACAGAAGGTAGAGGATTTTGTCTTGATTACTGAGAAGCTGCTGCTCCAGTTCTTCTGTTTCCAATCTTGACTACACCAGTGCAGTGGAAGTTTCCAGAGTTCATCAGACAATCTTTCTTCATTTACAATAGAGAGTGTAACACAGAATGATACTAAAATGGATGGTGATGGAGTATCGACATGATACCTGGTTTAACTTCCTGCAACAGGGGCAAAGCAACGGGACTGTTGTAACTGCACCAAGCATGAAGATGCTCTTGATTTCTCAGCAACGTGAATGGTGCCGTAGGGCTGCTGACAATATTTCTGGCTTGAGACTTGTTTCTGAGGATACTAGAGGTGCTGTGCAGCCACAGTATCAAATGATGCCAGAATCCTCTGGCATTAATTTACAACTCAAGTTCAAAATAAATGCCGTCAACCTCTCCCTCTTTTCAAAACTGAACTTTGGAAAGCTGACATAACACTTCTTTTTTTTATTTTGATGGGAAACTGAGAATGTATTAGCATACATTTCACAAAGCATCAAACATGAGTAGAAACATCCAGATTTTACTACTAAATCCATTTTTTTCCTAGTTCTTAACACAGAGAACAACATCTAACAAATTTCCTGTCAATCTGATGTTGACGTTTGTGAATCCATGTCGTTGCAGCAAGCCTCGATATTCAGAGCCACTTCTCTCCTTTCCTTCTGTCTGCACAAGCATGTTCAAAGACTGCAGAAGAACTGTGCTCCTGTTCTTCTTCTCATCATCCAGTACCATTTCAGCCAGCAAAATCCCACAGCCTAATTTAAAAACAAATACATGCAACAGTACTAATCCAATATCAAGCATAATAATTCCTGCTACCATATATAGGGGTACAAGCTACAAAACACCGGTGATTTATCATTTATAGATTTGCTCTGTTATTAAATGACTAATCTGCTATTAAACAAATAATCCACTTTTCTCAGAAAACCCGGGAAGATTCCCTTCTGCACCACAGAGGGATCAAACACAAGTAAAGTCACACCTTCAGAGGAAGGGGAGATGACTTTTGTAGACTTGGCATGAGGGTTATGGAAAACAGTAAGACAGGAATAGTAGTTACATCTCTTTGGGATGGATATACTGTAACTTCATGTTCATGCTGAAATGGTGCCATACAGACAGAAGGGTGGATGGCAAGCAGCAGAGAACCAGAAAAAATCTCAGTGTTGTACACTACTTGTGTAGGAATGAAGGTCTTTGTGGTGACCTAGGGATGACAGAACTTAAACCTGTTTTAAACACACAGCCTCTTCCTTCAGACCCATGGGGGGAAAGGAAGACGTGTGGGCTACTGACAAAACGAGCATTGTTTTGCTCATTGATTTTGGCCTTTCATCTTCCGTGGTGCTGTCTCCTGGCACAGCTGGGGTACGAGGCCACCAACTCAGAGCAGCAGCAACTCACAGTGATTTCAGTACTGCTCCTGCATGACATTCTTGTATTTCTGACCCTTAAGGCTATCTCCTCAGAGCCATTCCTACATGTACACCTCAGACATCCAACAACTGATGAAAAGCAAATGAAATGTAACACTGCAGTTTCTGAGAGACTGAGATCTGTGGAAAAAAAACTGTTGGCTGTTAATTATCAGGTGTTATGATAGTCCTTCTGACAGTTTATTAATAAATTCCATTTCTTCCCTGTATCATTTGCCATATGAATAAATGCAAGTTCCAGCCACCTACCCTGTGATGAACCAATGACACAGGTTTGTTCCACAAAGAAAAGGGATTAGCCAAGCATTCCCAAGGTGAAACTGAGCCTACATTATTTCTCCTTTGGGATTCTTCTACACTAACTCAGTCATTCATATATTAAACAACTGTATTTCAGCTGGCTCTCTTAAATATGCCCTATCCACTACTAAAAGTATAATTATGTTTATTATGAAAACCAGGACATTTCCTTTCACGGATGTGTGAGACAAACCATCCTCTGAAAATGATTGGTTTTCTGCTGATTGGGGGACTAGATAAATGCCTAATATTTAGCTATCTAAAGGTGGGGTGGTGAAAGCCATTTTTATGATTGAATTACTTATATTCCTTCCCTGTCCCAACCCCACCCCTGCATTCTCCTTTGCCTTCAACAGAGACCTCGGAATCGCTGTTCCTGGTTACACAGCAAACGTTGCTAGGTAGAGTAACACAGGACCATAACATCTAAGTCACCGTTATGTTACAGTTTCAGAAGACACTGTCCAAATTTTGTACACAATAAGGAAAACAGAAATAGAATGGCCATTATAATTTACCACAGAAAATTATCTGGGACATCCAGGTAAAATATACCCAGAAAGCACATCCCATGTGGGCAGAACATCTTCAGAGATTAGACATAGTAAATTAAGTTAGCATGGGGAGAAAGAAAAAGTGATCTATCTATGGATAATGAAGATTTACTAATGCAATTGAAATTTCATTGTAGGAGGGGCTGAAACAGAGCTAACTTCTAACCCCTTCGGAAAGCATGCTCTGAAGAAGGAATTTTGGCCATGGTTTTGTAGGAGATAAAAATTAATCGCCATAACAGTCTCTTTTGAATTAGGAAACAATTTAATCCAGAGTACAACTGTTTAACAAGGACTTAATTTCTGGCCAAAATATGGCACAGCTAAATGTCACTTCCCAAGGAGCAATAGACCACCTACAGGCTTTATAAGCAGACCTTCATTTAGATTTTAAAACTTGCCCCCCCCACACACACACACATTGTTCATATCTGGATTAGTGAACAGGCCCAAGACAAGCCTGTTGCTTCTCAGTGTAACACCATTAAATCCACTCCTTCTACCAGCACAAAAGGTTAACAGCCTTCTCCAGAGCAACTGGACAACTTAGTTTGGACATGTAGTGAGAGAAGACGAGTTTATCATTTCTAAGGTGGCTGTGCTATAACCACTTGACATAGCACAGCTTAGCTGAATCAGACCACAGATCTGTAGTCCAACCTCTTGCTCAAAGCAGAGCAGCTCTACAGTCAGCTCAGCCTGTTCAGGGTTTTGTTCTCAGATCTTTAAACCTCAAGGACAGGTATTCCAGAACCTCTCTGAAGAACCTGCTCCAATGCATAACTATCCTGAGATACTGCAGTGCATTACCAGAGACACCATGCCCAAGGGACTAATGCTTGGCCTGCACAGGGTGCTGTGTTTTAATCACAGGTCATGGGGTAGTCAGTCACATTCTATTCTGATTTTACAGTCAGATACATAGCACTTAGAGGCACAGTTGTAAAGCCTGTGAAAGCTACAGGCATGCCAACTTTAGGAGTGAAATTATCTGACTCAAAGTGTCTATAGCAGCTTAAAAAACAGCATTATGTACTCTATAAATGAATGAGAAACATCTGTCTGATGGAATGAGTCCCTCTCAAACTACACACAAGTTAATGGGAAACTCCGTATCAATACGGAAAAGAAACTTATTTTAAACTGATTTAGCTGTTGGATATGATACAGATGAGATCAGCCAAATTTCCTTTAAAAAAAAAAAAAAGGCAACCTTTTGCTAGAACTGAAAATCCCAATCTGGTAGACATCTGGCATTTCCCTGATTTTGCACAGCTGAAATGCTCTGTCATAAGTGTGTTTCTCATGATAAATTCAATCACTTTTTCTTCACTCAGTGCTCAAAGAGCAAAGTAACTTCTGATTAAGTAACATGCAACAGTCTACGGGGCAGATGCAACTCTTGACCTTGCTGACATTGGTGATTCAGCATGGGCACGGCCTCTTTCACACGGGCTTACTGGGAGTATTGCTGTAAAAGGGTGACAGGCAAGAAACTCACAACTGATAGAGAAGAAAGCAAGTTTGAAAAAGCAACTTTAATTTCCAGGAAGGCTTCCACTACAAAGTACACTTTAAATAGAAAAAAAAAATCAACAAAGTATCAGGAAAATACAAATGTTAGGGGAGGTGACATTAGTGACAAATTACTTGAAGAGATGGGGTATAGTATGTTCCCCTACCATGGAAGGCTGGACCATAAAGAACTTTCAGATTTTAATTTGCAAAGAATGTATACATAAATCCTAAAATTCATCTCAAGTAATGAGACAGAAAACATATATGGCCTTTGAACCATATTCAGAAAAATGTGGAACTGAAGACAGCTGTTCCTACTGGTTCAGCCATTCGGTACCTAATGGTAGGGAGCCTGAGTGGGTACAGACTGTGGCTGGAGGTCAGAGGCTGCTAAAGTTTCTTTGTGACATTAGCGCTCCTTAAAAGAAGGGTATCCTTAAGATGTCTGTAAAGCTTTACTCAAGTGTAAGAGAGGACTGGTTCACCCAAATTCACACAGATGGTACAGTACTCATCTTTATTTTTTCATTTTTGATAAAAAATGAGCAGTAACCACCCAATACACTGTAGAGGGAGACTTTTCTTTAACCTTAAGGTCCAAGAAAACTAAGGTATTAGTGTGGCTCAAAAGCTTATAGTTTTAACTTGCCATGCGATACAGCTATGTCAAGTCTAAGCTTAATACTGTCTGCAAACTATCCAGAACTGGATGGATGTTAGGGTATTTAATACATAGGAGTTTCAGCCTGTCCCAGACACTTACACACAAAACTCACTCCTGCAGAAGCTGCAGTCCAAATTTTCTTCCTCGATAGAAGAGTCAAAATGATCCTAAATTGACAATACATGCTGGTTGATGATGGCTATGCTGCACAAGCGTCAAAACTGCATGCTATGGTGACATATTCTCCTTGAAACACAAAACCACATCCAGTAAGTTTCCTGTGATCTTAATCCGTACGTTTGTGAATCCATATTTCTCAAGTAGCTGTTTATATTCTGAGCCACTTCGCTGCTTGCCTTCAGTCATACTGAGGGACTGCAGAACAGCTCTAGCAGGGTGCGTCTTCTGTTCCTCAAGCACAGTTTCTGCCACTAGCAAGGCATTTCCTGCATTTCAAAAACAACCAAAAGTGGTTCAGTAAAGTATTTTTAGCTTTGAGTTTTCAGTATTTTGTTCAGAGACAGTTATAGTTTCCTCAGACTTCTGTTTTAATAGTAGTCAATGACAGAACTTAACTTGCAGTTGTGACTTCCTGGAACCAGCCATTGTGAAAAAATCAAAGGGGGAATTAGGAGCACTGTCTCCACTTTAGTGAATTTCACATCTCTTCCTGCCTATGCTGAGATTAAACTCAGCCTTGTTTCCATCTGAACTAAGTAACTCCTGCAAGCACCTGCAGATCCCAATCTTCACATGGCTGAGACATCCACCCATAATTTTCTTTCATTATTTATAAAGATTATGGTTTATGGTCTAGACGCAATTTTGAGTGCTCTTTATAGAATACAGTCAGCCCTGCTGGATTAGGAATCAGTTAATTTTCAGCAGTCAGGTTTTTCTGCTTTTTGTTGTCATCTGTGATCTTTAATGCTGTCCAAATACCAGTTAACAGTGTGCCCTGGCAGCCAAAAGGGCCATGTTCTGTGGTGCATCAAGCACAGCATTGCTAGCTGGCCCCGGAGGAGACTGTTCCACCCTGCACTGGACTGGTGCAGTCCCACCTTGAGTACTGTGTGCAGTTTGGGGCACCTGGAGATAAGGACATCAAGCTATCCCATGTCCAGAGGAGGGTGCCCAAGACACTTCCAGGCTTGCAGGCCAAGACTTATAAAGTCACTTGGTTTGTTCAGCTTGGGGATGAGAAGGGGTGACCTTATCACCATTTACAACTGCTAGAGAGGCAGCAGAGTGGGAGGCGCTGATCTCCTCTCTGGTGACCAGCAATAGCACATGAAGAAATGGAATGTTGCAGCATCAGGGGAAGTTCAGATTGGACATTAGGAAAAGGTTCTTCACCGAGACAGTGGTTTTCACTGTAACAGATTCCACAGAGAAGTGCTAACAGCACTGAGCCTGACAAGAGTTCAAGGGGCATCTGCATGACATTAGTCACATGGTTTAGTCCAGCGAGGGGCAGGGAGTTGGACTCAATGATCCCTCCCACTGAAGATACTCTGATTCAAACAGATAAGGCAGCAGAAGAGGCAACATATTTCTCCCAAAATTTATGCATAAAATAGTGCAGAACTCCAGTTCACCATAATCTGGGCACTGCTGAGATAGCAAAATGATAGCAAAGCAAACGGCTTCTTCTTGCTTCACCTAAAGGAACTTTAGCTAGACTACTTTATGTCTAGAAATAAGTGCATGCTTAGTTATTTGATGATACTGGGCTTCGTAAGAAAGACTGGGCATGGCAGACAGGGGACATGACCAGCGTATGTGAAGTCTGCAACCATAGTAAGGGCTTATTTTAGATAGTTTTATTAGAAAAAAGGAAACAAAGCTGCTTAGTAGGTATTACCATAAATCAAATAGACACTCAAGCAAAAGCTACAAGTAGACAGAAAAACATTTTTTCAAATATGAAATTCTTATGATTACTCATTATGTGTATACATCATTATGCACATTTAAACCCAGAAGATTAAAAAAACATACCTGGTTTGCAAACAGATGATATCTTGCTTAACAGATCATTTATCTTTTCATCAGGCCAGTCATGAAGAACACGTGAAAGGATGTAAAGATCTGCTTCTGGAAGATTATCCTTGAAGAAGTCACCTGTTGGGAAGCAGAGTTAGCACACTCCTACAGAAACCACAAAGTACATTGCTACAGAATGAAATAAGCATTCCAGAGGAACTAGGAGCTTCAGTAGAAGAAACAAGAATGAAAAGGTATAGAGGGGCACTGGTTTGCAGATGAGGAAACTGAAAATAAAGAGAAGAACAGATCACAGGTATGAATTCTTTAACATGAAAGTCTAGAGCAAGGAAGGAGACACCATTGTTCATAGCCACCATGTTGATCTTGCCTAGAAAAATCCAAGATAAGGACACACAGCCTCAGTTCCCAGTGGTACTCAAAAGCTATGAATTATTATTTCATTCTTTATCCACATTCTCCAACCATAGCCAGTTTGTTTTTATCTCCAGGAGCTTGAGAAATACAATGGCCCCATTTAGCATGGGTGAGCCCATGATGCCTTTTATTAGAGAGAAATATTTGGGACTGGAGCAGGGCAGCACACTGTTTTCTGCAGCAAAAGAGCCTGTTCTGTGCTCCAGGGTAACATAAATGAGACAAGAGATCATGTGCTACATTTACCTGACACAAATGTCACTGGAGCTGTGTGCGATCCAGAAGGCTGAAAGTCAGAGGTGTTTGCAATGACTTCTGGAAGGTCAAATACTGTGACATTGAGATTTGGGTATATTTGCACTAATTCATGAGCCAGAGCTCCCGTGCAACCTGTTGAAAGTATTTAAAAAAAAAAAAAACAAAAAACCAGACCACAATGTAAAATCGAGACTTTTCTCCCAGCATTTGCACACATTTTGAAAGACAAGGCTGTATAAAACATTAAAATAGAGGTATGAAGTCAGAATTAGAGGTAGACAGTCAGCACCACAATTAACATGGGCAACAGCACTTCCTGGTGCATAGCTCAATGCTTTAAAGCTTGGGGATTGCAGACATGACACCCTTACTGTCATGGAATTGCTAATATGACCTTTGATATCACTACCTCAGGGTTTGATTTTTTTTGGGGAGTGGGTAGAACAACATTAATGAAAGGGCAACAACTTGTATTTTGTGGATAAAGAGCACTACAACTATTTAGCATTTACAAAACACTGATATCTGAAGTATGAAAAATACTCTCCAGCATGGTGTGGGACAAGGATTGTAATCTTGGGAGTGTCTACACAAGTAGCACTAGCACTGTGTTAATTCCTCTGACATGCTGTCCATTTCCCCAGGCACTAAGGTTTCTTCCCTACTGGATCTTTCCCTACATATTAATACTCCCTCTGTGCAGCTCCAAGCACAGGGGAAAAAACCACCACTGACAAAAAGAGTTTCTTCAGGTTAGTTTTCAACATTTCAGATAATAACGAAAACACACAAAATGAACCCATTCTAAAAGAATCAAAACTTTTTGTTCCAGGAGTGCAGCACCTCAAGTTTGACACCCCAGTATAGAAGGATTCAGAAATAAATCCTTGGTTACTTTCAAAAATCTTCAACATGCCAAAGGACAGCACAGCACAATTGAAAATAGAGCTCTCAGACAAATAATCAGCTGAGGAACAAACGATCTTGTTTTCTGTGTTGAGCTGTGTCCATATGTAACTGCTTGTGACAAACATTCACTTATTGCAAAGTACTCAAATATCATTTAAGAAACTCTGCTTTCAGTTAACAGCACTCAGTCCTTTTATTCTGACATCAGAAAAAACCCAGTAGGTAATATTACTGCAGTTCTAGTAATATGTATATGTTTTAAGTAATAAACATAGAAATGACAAAGTTTTTCCCTTTATATACATAAAAATATGGGTTTTAGGCAATACCTCCTAAATCACAAGCAGATTTGAACTGTGAAAGATCAAATGCTGTAGCCACATCTCTTGCTGTCAGGTGGGAAATGCTGTGCATAGCAGCCATAAAACGCTGCTTCACCTCCTGGCTGTCATAATAGTCCTGAAGAAAAAAAAAAAAAAAAGCACACCAATTGAAGTTTATTTCCATTAGTTCACTAAAACTGCCTACAACCAAGGCAGTGGGTGCACACCACTAACACTAGAATACCAAAGCTAAAAGATCAGTTAAAAGTGCCATTGAGTACTTGTTCACGCAAGTCCCTTGCAGTTTCACTGTTCTGACAAGCAGACTTTTGCATCCTCTCCAAAATTCTGATCACAGACATCTTTTGCAGCACACCTCAAAAGACAAGTGCTTGGCTGGTCTGAACCTGAGCTTGGTGATGTCTCAAGCTTGGGCTGTTCAGTTCGGCACTTCTGTCCACTGAAGCAGCATAGCAGAGGGAAGCACTTTTAAAAGAAATATATAAACATTTTGATATACATTTACTAACAGATTTACTCCACAGTAAGATGCCTCCAGACTTTAAAGTCTTTGAAAGGTCAGATTCTGCTTTTAAAATGCTTTCATTCTGAATTTTTTTCTCTCATGATAGGCAAAGAACCCTGATGACTGGACCACAATTTATACAAGAAGCATTAAAGCTCATACTGGTTCTTGGTTGGGTTTGGGGGGATATTTTTTTTGTTTGTTTGCTTAGGTTTTTTTAGTTTGTTTTTTTTGGGGGGGTTGGTTTTTTTTTTTGTTTTAATTAGAGGAGAAGCAAGCATTCAGTACCAAAACCTGAAGCCTTTGAAACGATACATAAGCATGAATTCCTTTGTGTCTCACTTTCATACAAATTTCACCAGTTATGTCTGGCTTCACAGTTACCATGAAGTAGAAGTATCTCCAGGATGTGGTATGCACAGTGCCATGGGCAGCCCACATCATTGTGCTTGGACACAGTAGCCTGTACACACCTGGAGCCCAGGCCAGAACTGGCAGTGACTCCCGCTAAAAGCATCACTCAAGCAGACTCAAGATGGCAATCCAGATGTTTAACTTAGGATGAGATCCAGTTCACCCATGTTAAAACACTGAAGTTGAAACACTCCTCTGCTGTATCAACACGCAGCAGCTCTGAAAAACAGCCCTGATTACACCGCCAGCACAGATGGAGCTGGACATGCGTCAGTACCAAGCGTCCAATATGGAAGGACTGCCTGTGTCATAAGGTATTACCCCATGTTAAAACAAGGCTGTATAGTTGTAAACTAAACAGGCCTAGAGGTTGTTCTGAGAGTATCTCAGCTGGATGAGCCAGAGAATTTTTATCAGTGCTTCCCAATATTTTGTCATAATTCCCCAGTATATTCTGTGATTGCTCCAGCAGTTTAGAGCCTGAAGTTGAAGGGAGCAGAATCCTGAGACCAATGAGTTACAGTGTGTTTCTTCCATATCTGAGACTGAGCAACTTTCTTAGCTCAGTCTCCATTTGCCCCTAGTTCAATTCTGGGCTACTCACATCTAGTGTTGATACTAGGAAGAGTTTGCATTACCTTAAATAAATCCTCTGCTTTCTTTCCAAAGGCTCGATGGTTCTGTCTGCTGCCTTCTTTCACAGCAGACTCCAAGTGTGTAAAGAGAGGCCAGAGGTGGTCATTAGAGTGGATAATGTAGCCATGAAGTGAGTATTCACCATCTGAGGCCAGGTAGGTGTTTGCTGGATCTTTATTACTGTAACCTTATGGGAAGAGAACAAATGTAACTACCTGTGTTTCAGTACTTTACAACTCTCCCTTAAAACCTGAAGGCAAGTTTTCCTGCAAGAGCTAGCAAGTCCTCACCTTAGAATCATACTCATTTTTCTCCAAACATTTATATGAAATAATTCTGGAAGTCTTCTCTTAAAGGAGCAGGGAGACTTTATTTGTAAAACAAATCTAGATGCCAGAGGTTGTAGACAGCACTGATTTATTTATTTAATTTTAAACCAGGGTACCACAGTTATACACCAGATACCCAAGGGACTATATTAAATTGTTCTTTATTCTTGACTGCGTTTTTCTTTAGATGATGGCTTTTCCTTCCATTAAATTCAAGCCTTCTCCAGTATGTTTTGCCTTTAGGGCTTTCTCCTTGGTGTTGTCCACTAACATAGTTGAAATTGTCCTTTAATCTTTTTCTTGGCACTTGACCATTTCAAGTATTACTAAGTAAACGATGCACATGAAAACTTATAAACACATAATGCAGACTGAAGAAGTTAATTGCAGTAACATCACCCTTATCTACCCACACCTTCAAGCATCGTTCCAGTTAAGGGCACTAAAATTTAAGCTACTGTTCATGAACAGATACATTCCAGAGCACCTCAAGGCCATTTCCTCTTGTCCTATCACTTGTCAGTTGGCAGAAGAAACCCACACCCACGTGGCTACAACCTCCTTTCAGGTAGTTGTGAAGAGCCATCAGGTCCCTCAGCCTCCTTTTCTCCAGGCTAGACAACCCCAATTCCCTCAGCCACTCCTCACATGACTTGTGCTCCACACCCTTCACCAGCTTTTTTTTGCTCTTCTCTGGATCCACTCCAGCACCTCAATATCAATCTTGTAGTAAGGGGCCCCAAACTCACAGTGCCTGAGGTGTGGCCTCACCAGTGCTGAGGAGGACAATCATTTCCCTAGTCCTGCTGGCCACACTCTGATACAAGCCAGGATGCTGTTGGCCTTCTTGGCTACCTGGGCACCCTGCTGGCTCATTCACCCAGTTGTTGATCAACACCCCTAGGTCCTTTTCTGCCAGGCAGCTCCCCAGTGACTCCTTTCCAAGCCTGCAGCAACTGCACAGGGTTGTAGTGACCCAAGGGCATGACCTGAGCTATTATACTGCTTCCTAAGAATGCCAACTCAGCATTTTCTTAGAAATCTGGTCAGTACTATGCACAGAGAGCAGAAGCAATATAAGGATTCCTCGAAGGAGATCTGAATGTGTTCATTAGATAAAGCCTGTCCCAAAGTAAGTTAAAAAAATCCAGTAATCAAAAAAAAAAAAAAAAAGGCAATAACCTGTTCCCCTTTCCTCAAAATCCAAGCTACCCAGAGTATCACATTAAGCCCTTTGACCTTCAAAGTATCACTTTCAGTCCTGCATGTCTTTCAGTATTATGTGCAGTTGGGGGAAGGAGCATTCAGTCACCTTGTGGTGTCTTCTCCAGTAATCCAAGAGCAACACATGCATCAAGGAGTCTTTCTGTTCCACATACAGAGGTTCCACACTCATTTGCAATATCCACAGCCTTCAGTGGACCTTTACCTTTCAGATGATCAAATATTTTCAGCTTAGAGGCTACAAACAGAGCCTACATATAGGAAAAAACGTTAGTATGCTGTGCTTAAAAGACCACAATGAAGAAAAAAATGATACCTTTTGCCAACAACTAATCTACACAGCTACTGTTTAAAAAAACTGCAAGAGAGTTTAAGAAAACTCCTGAAAATGGCTATGATACTCAGCTAAAGGAAGGAAAAAGTAACAGAATTACAAACCAAAGTTGGTAGAGAAGGGAACTCAAAATATTCTGGAACACAGCCTACAGAGTTGGTAGGAGGACCGACCACCTCTTTATTCAGATATTTTGTATATCCCATATCTATAAGCTTGTTCCTTAAGGTAAAAATGTTCTTAAGCATCCAAATCCATGCCAAAAGAACAAAATAAATTTGAAAACATAAGGAACTGGAAGGCTCCACTAAGGCAGCGTAACAGCTTCAGCTGCTATAATCTTTAATAAAAATTAAGGAGTTTAAGGAAAAATCCCCAAACTTCAGAACACAACTGTACTACATGCATGCTTTAAAAAGACATAGACATATGGAATGAGGACGAGACAATAGCTTACTCCTGATGGCAAAGAAAAACCCATGGGTAATGCATCAGTATAAGCTGAGGAACTTAACGGAACTTGCAGAGATATTTTAATCAAACTAGAGGGTGATTGGGTATTTTGTTTGCTTGTTTTTTTAACAAATATCTGATTACATACACCTCTCCTTTTGAAATTCATTTGACATTCTTCAGTTTTCATATTCTGAAAGCTTAGGATACCAAAATTCAGGGAACTTATGTAAAGTGTAAGAGTGGAAGGACACACAGTAGTCACAGAATCTGTTTCTTTCCAACTACAGGCAATTCAGGCAGTTGAACTACATGATTACTGTAGGTCCTTCCTAAGTGTGATAGTTTATTCCAGTCTAAAAATCAAAGGCAGTCAAGGCATAAAAATAGATTAACATTCTGTTTTTATAAAATCAAATGCAGAAAAAGAGATTAACTTTGAAAGGAAGGTTGGCTACTGTGCATCTATTTTTATCATCTTCATCCTCCTCTTGTTACCTCTGTTATTCTAATAAGAATATTTAACTGCGATTTTTTATAAACCATGCTTTTGCAATACTGCACCTTGTCTTTTGGTTTCCAAGACCTGCCTAATATTTGTACTAGTATCACAAGGAAACTATAAGGACAGGAAAGAGAAGGTGCAAAGATAGGATCAAAATTTTGGCTGACCCAAATAATTCTTCTAGCATGCTCTAAATCCCAATTCAAAGAAGTGGGGGCAAAAAAACCCATTAACGAGCAAAGCGCCCCAGAAGTCCGAGTACAGATCAGACCATGCAAATTCAAACCATACTAAGTTTGAGAAAGTACAATTTAACACTCCTGTTCCACAGCAGCTCTTCAGAGCAAAATAGGTGGCAACAACTTCACCTGCAGGAAATTTCACTCTGCTTTATGAAGTCTTTCAAACAACACTCAATGATCAAAATGAAGTAGAACTTGAGAGCTTCTGTGAAATGAAATGCTTTGGTACACTTATCCCTATTCTGTAAGTGGAGAAACTATGGGTTTTGTCAGATCACAAGAAACACTCACTGCAACTGGTAGTTAATTTTACCAAGATCACAGGATGTTAGGAGTTGGAAGGGAAAGATCCATGCCCCAAGGAAAAGATTTTCCCACTACTTCAAATATGAAACTCAATTTCATTCTATGACTTTACACCAAATTAGAGGGAAAACTTCTGCTTCTATTTGCATTCCCCACTGCATTTTTCACTGCACAAAAGCAAGTTTAGCATCACATCACTGTATACAGTATACATAAAATACAACAAAATGCTGAAGAATCTTCATATTTTTTTACTTTGACTGAAGAAATACTAAGCATCACCTCATCCATTCAAATACATGAAAGCTTGCTTGCTTTGGATACACAAAGCTCAGAAATGCAGCAGTCTCAAGGCTGTTTGTTCCAGACCTCTCAATACTGCACTGCGTGCCCTCAGACAGCACACCCACAGATCAGCAGCCACAATGGTTTCATTCAGATCCAAGTACAACTTTCTGCAGTTACAGCAACACTTGTCTGCTGTCCAGCGGGTTTTGCTCCATCCTCCCCTCATATGTGTCCCCTCATATGTGAGCAGAAATCTTGGCAGCACTTAAAGTGCCCAGCTACTCATCACACTTGGCTGCTACACAGAGCATGTCACCTTCTCTTTGTAAGGTGTTCCCTGTCTGTCTCCAACAGTTTCTGCATGGGCACAATCTGCTAAGCATACCCCAAACAAAAACAAGGTATTAAAAAAAAAATCTCCTTAATAGGGAATAGAACCAATTTTAAGATCTTCCAGAGAATTCTAATGCTAAGCATTAGAAGTTTGAAAAGAATATACATACACAGTTTTTGTTGCAGTTAAAAGTCACATAAGACAAACAAATTATTTCTTTGCAGAGTATATGAAGGTAATTTCCTGCTGGAACTCTTGTGATTGGTTAAATGAAAAAAAACCAAAACACCAACAAAACAACCAATCCACACAAAAAGAAAAAACCCATCTTTTTCCTTTCAAGAACCTAATGGGTAACAAATTTCACAGAACAATTAAAACCAAATACAGAAGAGCCATGTTTGCACTGCACCAGAGATTTCTGTAATCTTATGTTCTCTGGTGCTGCAGTGGTCTTTTTTTAGTAATTATTAATATATTCTTTTCCCACTTACCCCAGGTCAAGTATTTGCATTACCTGCTATATAATCAAGTCCAACAGAACAACCATATCAGTCAGCATTGTAATCAGTCATTTTATTTATTCCCCTTACCTTTGAAGCTCTATAACCATCCATCAGCTCTAGAATTTTAGATGGAAGTCCTGCTGCACTTCTCGACACTCCATTCTGATTTTCCAAAGGTACTACAAAACCAGTTCTGACATTGGAACTGTTTTCGGAAGTGTAAATGGCTCCTGAGGAACACATCCCACTGCTGTCCAACTTACTAGCACCTTTGTGCTCTGTGAAGTTTGAAGATTCACTTTCTCCATCGCTTAGGTTCTCAAAAGTGTCCACAGAAGGGATAGAGTCATACTTTTTATGCTGCACATTATGTTTAGAGGGAGGATAGTACAATTCTGCTAGCTTTTTGCAGAAGTGATTTAGAGGAAATCCCACCACGTTCAGGAAGTCTCCGTGGACATACTCAACTAACATTCCACCGAGGGCCTGGATTCCATATCCACCAGCCTTATCCCTGGGAAGAGATAGCAAAGACAACACATATCTAATTAGGGTTAAGAGTAAAGGTAACGTGGAAAGCAAGCAATCCACCACTACTGCGGAGTCTGGAATAAAGTCTAGTGTACTCAAGTTAGAGGCAGATTAAATCTACTAGTGAGGCTCAACACTGCAGTTTATAAATCCCAAGATGCATATAAGGATCAGTATTTCTACTGAGAGTGAGTAGCCTACGTACTTCATGCTTCAGTCCAAGTGCCAGTCACCCAAGCAGGAGGTGCATCAGCAGACTGCAGTCAGATCAAGTTGGCATAGGGTACCCAGCACTTCCAAGTCCTGGCTACCACAAAGGTCACTGAGACTGGCCCTGCCACTGGGTCACCCCTCTGCATACTAACCCTGATCTATTCCCCAAGAGGCTGAGGGGCCTTTAGGAGCATGTTAGCTCAAAAATAAGACATTTTAGAATTCAAGTGACTGTAGTATACATCTTGCAGATCTCAGTCTTAGAAGTATCAAACTGATGAACAGGAAGATGTGATTTTCTTGCAGAGAGGCAACCTACTCAAACACAAAATCCTCTGCTATCCAATTCAGCCCTATCCAATTCTCATGTAACCCTCTAAGATTTACGTAGAGTTGTGATTCACAACACTGTGCTCATGGTAATACTAATAGTTTGGCACAGGAATGTATTTTCACAGAAAGTAACCTCAGAAATCCCTTTGTCTTCAGGTGCAATTATGCAAATTACACTGCACGGAACAGATAAACTGCAATAGACCCAACAATTTCACTGCTCCCTTTCAAGGGACAAGGCAGCTGGAAGTATGCTTACATGATAACACCAGAATCTGAAAGCTTAAGTCAGCAAGCTTTGCAATCAAAGGTCAGTCAGTCAGTCTCAGATCTATTAACTTCAGATAGTGTGGAATTACGCAAACTCCTTGTGACAGAAGTTTACTACACAAAGAAGATTGTAGATCTGTCATCTTAGATTTGATTGGAAGCAGCTCTTTGTTTTCAGAACTTACTTCCAGATTTCCTTTCTGACTCTCTTAAAAGAGAGGAATCTGAACACCAGTAAATTGGATTTTTGAATTTCTATAAACTAGGAAACAGGTCTTCTCCTTTAGTCTTGCGTTTTGAGCACTACTGTATAGCTATGTCATTGTTATAAAAGAATACTTACATCATCTAAATTAAGAACATCCTAATGACTAAAAAGGCTTTTTTTTTTAAACAAAGTAGCAGTCCAGTAGAATGAAATCATTCTAGTATCTGCTGACAGAGAGGCAAAAGCCATTGTAACCATCAAAAAAGCAGTAGTATACTGCCAGCAAGGACATTAACTCCATGGCCACATCTTGTTTATTTTTACACAGAACTTTACATTCTGGCATTGCATCCTGAGTAGGATTTTCTATTACACGAACAGCTTCTAGTCCACCAGCATGAGGCTACATAGTTAGTTCCTCTAACTTTTCCACCAAGTGTCTTCCATGCTAACCACCCCCAAATATATCAGCATGTGCACTGGTCTCAACTAACTCTGGCCAATTTGACTGGCTTTTCTAACTTTTATTGGCATAGCATTAACTTTTAGGCTTCATTTATAATACTATGCATAGCACCAGCTAATCTGTCATTATAATAAAAAGATACAACTCACTTTAAAGACCTTTTGACAAACAATGAGATAACTGCTGTGACTAAAACAGTTTTCGTTATCTGACTGTTTGTAGAGGATACATGTCAGACAGAATATCTGCAACATCCACTGGATTTTCTGTGGATTTTTTTTTAAACCCACACAAGCCCACACACAATACAATGGGGGAAAAACAATAAAGATGTAAAATAGAAATACTCTCAAAATGCCACGTTAAAGCACATTTCCTATATTAGCTATAGAACTTTTAACTTCAGCCATGCCATGAAATACTATGTCCATGTGTACAATGTCTATATTGTCCAAAACAGCCAATGAACTAAGAAGCACTACTGCTTCTACAGAGAGAAGCTTGGCTGGGCTTCAGGTAGGCTTCCAAGAGCGGGAACACCTGTATGACAGCTAAACATGTGTCTTGGCCCCATACACAGTCATAGAATATACTGAGTTGGAAGTGACTTAAGTATCAACAAGTCCAACTATTAACAGTTGTGCTAGTAGAAACAGACAAATCTGAGCCACATTAGGCAGTCCACCTGAAATAGTGACTGGGCTTCACTATTGGACAGAAAGACATAGCTACATCATCTTCACTGAGGCAAACATTGTAAATACATTAGAAACTGTACACTAATTTCTTGAGTCTCTCAACTATACTTAGCTGACCAGATACCCAAGCTTAGCCCTCTTTGTTTCAGATATCTGCAAATTAAACAAGTCCCACCTTTCGTTCCTTTAAGTATGAAGTTGTTGATTTTGTAGATCACAGACAAAAACTACTGTCAAAACAGAGGTAAGGAGAAGCAGAATTAAGTCACCTTTCTCTAGAGAGAGACAACAGCTAGATGCCTGGTCAGCCTACATGGTGGGACTATAGATGTGTTTCCATTTGCAAAGAGAGACAGGCAGATACATGTAAGATTTGCTAGAAAGTTCTGGTGAATGTAGAACTACTACTTCATTCAGAGGATTCAGCTGTAGCAACAAGATAGATTAAAACCAAATCTATTCTAGGGCAAAAACAGTATAGCCCCCTCCTTCTGTAATCCTGCACCTTGAAGATTTGAGACTATAATAGTTCACAAAAATCTACATTTACTGTAACTTTGAAGTAGTAACTCTTAAAAGAAATCATACAAGGGAAGAAAGTTATTTGCAGGAAGGTTTTCACAAGGGAAAGATTACATAATAAAAAAGCTCAGTCAAAGAGGCTGGCAGAAACCAAGTCTACTTGTTACACAAGCCCAAAACATTTAGGTTTTAGTATGGTCCAGCTCTCTTTCTACAGAGCCAGAAAAAAACGGTCCTCAGTTGGGAAGAACAGGATTAAAACAGAAGGGGAAAGGGCATCTTTCTGCAGCCAAATTTTGGTGGTTTTTTTAACTTCACTACAGTCCACCTTAGAGATAGTGATTTTCCCCTCCTCCCTTAATCATACTTTTAGGTAGCTATATACATTTAAGAATTAGTCCATGTGACCAGTGACTTAAAATACTATACACCAATTTTCTACTTTCTGTAAGAACTCAATCCAGTCCTGAACAGCACAAAAGAGTCAGTTTTAATTTTTCATGCGACCACTGTCTTGGTGTGAATTCATAAAACTAAGTCACCATTTAAAAAAATAAAACAAATGGTTACTTGGACTACAACAGTTCAAAAAACCCCATTTATGCACACAAATGTGTCAGTGTGAGTGTCCATATAGGAAAGGACAAAAACACATAAGAAATCAAACAAAAACCCACAAGCGACTACTTTGTTTTGTAAAATGTATAGAATACTATATTTAGTAATTCCTCTGCAAGGTCAGAGCAAATGCTTCCTATCCTCTTGATTGTATGAGTAAGGATTAATTGGCTTCTGCTTCAGAGTAATATAACACACTCTGAACCTTTGGCCCCTGAGAAACCCTTGCGGTCACACACCCAGTTCAGCAGAATGAACAGAATTACCCAGCACCGCTCAAATAATTTTGCTGCAGCACAAAACTTCTAAAGTTATTTTTTTCCAGAGGAAATTATCATAATATTCCAAAATATTTTTTTCAACCTGACATTGTTCCTAAAAATCTATGGTTCTCCTTCAAAATGACTTTCTGATCAGCTGCATTCTAAAGATCACCTTCCAAAAACTTCACTAGGAATTTGTCTTACAAACAGTATTCTTGCCAAAAGATTCTTCTCTGCATAATCCAGTTTTGTTCTGGGAAAACTAAATAAGCTGGGAAACTTCCATGTTCATAATTAATGCTTCATTTATACATAAGCAAATAAATCCAAGGTCTACTCTGGTTCCTTTTCCCCAGTAAAACATGACTATATTGTTTTACAACACAAGTGAGTGTAAAAAAACCATCGTGACTGCTATTCTGATGGTCAGAGCTGAAGTTACAGAGCCAAAAGTTCACCTCAGATCCCCAGATATGCAGAGTCCATAGTGCTAACTGTGGCCTCATTTGCCTTCACCAAGCTGCAGCTAGAAAGGCAAATTCCATGAAGTCAAATGTTCCCTTGTTGTAAAACTCCAAATTTTTTAACTTGAAGTTTTTTTTAAAACCAACTTCTTTGCTTTTAAACAATCTAGTCAACTTCATCTTAGGAGTAGCTAGGCATTCTCTTCTCATCCTATTCCTTCTGTTGAATCAATGTTGTCTCTATTGCAAGGATAGAGGAAACATATATAAACCAAGAGACAGTTATGACATAACATCATACATAAACTGGCTACAAGTGAAAATGAAGTTGTCATTTCTTTAATCAGAGCAGTGTGATTTACACTAAATAAACCAAGTTCTAACTTCTTTCAGCCAAGTCCTCCAATACCCTGATTATCCAATACTCAATCTACTTGCCTGTTTTATAATGAGAACTACTGTCTCAGGCATCCAAGCTCTCAGAACGCCTCTGTTCACACAGGGGTAATTGCCTATTGCATGTGCACTGGTTCTAATCCAGAGTATTTCAACAATCCTCACTTCTCAAATTTTAAGGGTACTAAAAAGGTAGCTCACTTTCTTGCAGGAATGACAGTTCTAGGCAAGAAAAGAATTCCCTACCTTGCATCACCCATACTATCACTTACCACATCTACACAGCAAAATTCTGCAATGTTTTGGACAAAATGTTTTATGCTGGTGGCTAGTTAACACACCCTAAGGCCTATCCTCAAGTGCTGTGTGGTAGCTTCAGGGTATTACTTACATTGGTTCCCCACTATGAATATATTCCCATAACAGCTCTTCTGACAGGTCAGAAAATTTTACTTTAGTCTCTTCATAGAAATCAGTGACTTCTGTCTCCAGCTGATTATCTACAGAAAGGAAGAGGTCTTATTAGAAATTGTATTTTAGAGAAAGTAACTCTTTTCTTATTTCAGTTTGTAATCATTTGACATGTCTGCTTGGGAAAATTAAGAATATTCCACTGACGTATGAAATGGCTAACTATGGTCTTTAGAGTCAGTGGACTCATAACTTCATGAAAAAAGAAAAAGCTTGCATTTTCAACCTCTTCAATTCTGTCTTAGGGCCAACAGGTTGCTCCTACTTGGGACACACTCTTAAATTAATGATGCTTACATAAAGCTAGTTATGGACTGCTAGCATACACTTCCAGCAATGAGTACAAAGAACACTACAAACACCCTTCTAACTTTATGACTGCTGACAGTACAGACCAAAGGAAGAATACTAACCAACTGCTAATGGTGTTACTGTTGGGAAAACATTTACTGAGCCAGATAAAATAAAGCTGTTGCATTACTGAAGACCTTTCCGTACTGATGAAACACCCAATCATCTCAAGATGAAAATTCCATCTGTAGCATATGGGATTCTTAAAAAGAGCATTCCCATTATAAACTGAAACTTAAAATGTGTATCAGGAAAGTCTTCCATTGATTGCATCACTTGGGGAATGTGCAGACTTACGGTATTTTTGTTTATCTGAATATGATGTGGCTTTTCATTTGTAAACTGCAAATGAAACGTACCACAGCTGTGTGCACTGCTACTACAGTCCTAGAGTAAACAATGAAAGTCATCATTATTCTTGCTGGATTGCTCACAGGTTGGTAATATTTTGTTTCTGTTGCAGCAACTCTCTACTGTACTGGCACGTTAGTAAAGGTACCGGACCACTGGCTTTTACAGATCAAGTCTGTATTAAGAATAATTTAAATAAAAATACAGAGTTTTAATCAAGTGAGACACATACCTTTACTGCTGCAATGTATAATAGCCACTCCTGTGAACACACTGTGCTCTTTCCCACTCAACCTGCCAGGGAAAATAGAAGTGCATTAAGCAACAGTTTTATGAAATCTGACACATACAAAAATGTTCTGCACAATTACATTACTGCAGCTTGAGAAACAGATCATTATACTAATAAATCACTTGATGGCTCAGCCATATATTGAAATTAAAAAATATATAGGATACAAGAAAAAATATATCAGCAAAACAATAGTATTATCATCAAGAGTCATTCATTTCAAGTCTCCAAAATCCCCCTTCTACTGGTGTCCACAATTTGGAAAAGAGTCCATGGTACTGGCTTAATCATCACACACAGGGAGAAGTGACTACTTCAAACGTGTAAGGAAAAGCCAGTCACACAACCATTACAGACTCCTCCACTGAAAGCTGGCAATGAATAGCTAGGTGATTCAACTTACAGCGGCAAGTGAGAGGCAACTAGAGCTTATGTTATTATTTTATGCAGACTGGCACCAGGGATCCCACTGCAGAGTAACATGCACAGAGGACAGAAGAAGGAAACCTACACTCTTTTGTGGTGGCTCCAGAGCGCCACTCTGTGGGACCTTCATCTCGAAGGTTTTACATTTATTCATCTAATGTGTAAGCAACTGAACTGTTAAGAAATAGTGTGAGAACTTGTATCTCTGAAGAGACAAGAAATAGCATCCTACAGATTAGCCAAACTGTTATTTGATGTAATCAGAAACTTCCTGCATTCTGTCCCCCAAAAGATCCACATAATTTTAAGTTGAAGCAGTATGTAAAAATTTTAATCTAACAATTTAGATATAAGCAAATATGTATTTTCTGCATTTTCCCTATTCCTATAGAACAGAATTAAGGTGTTATGAAACATCCCATCTTTAAGGTGCATTTCATATCCATGATTAAGAGACTGACCTACTGAACTTAAAAACCATTTATGTGTGTTAGAAGTAGACAAAGCTCCATAGAAGGAAAAAAAAGTACTGCTTTCGAGCTAACCAAACTTGGCACAATTTCAAGAAAATAAAAAACCTATTGTGAAATCTCTTGCCAGGCAGACTCCTTTGGGAATCAATCTTCTACTAATAGCATATGCTATCACTTTTTTAAGACTACTATTTTTAATTAACATGCCACAAAATCAAAAATAAAAAATCATCCTAAATCACTGATAAAGAAAATTAAATCTAAAGCAGACTTACAGTACAAAACTACCAAGCCACTTGTATTCTCTCTTTAGGAGATGCCCAAGTTGAAGTGTGAACTGGTGAAAACAGTGCATCTTTTCTATTTTCAACCCATAAAAAACCCAGTATGAATTTCAACTTGTCCATGAACACATATCATTATGTACTTGCTTGTATATGTAATGTTCTTGCATCAAGCCTCAAACCTTTCCTGATAGTTCTGTCCACCTTCCCATCTTGATTTTTCTCAGTATCCCTCTCTTCCTCTACCAGCTGAGGCATACATACTGTCTTGTGATACATGAAGCAAAATGGTTCACAGTGTCTCTAATCAGCTTCCTCAGGTTAACACAAAAGCGTATCCAACTTTCAGTGGCAGAACTGGCTTACACCATTTAAAAAAAATATTGAAAAATCAGTAGCCATGGAGCTCTTCATATATGCTAGGGAATCTTTACAGCTCCTTTTAGAACAGCTTGATACACACATTAGGAATCTTAGAAGTACAGACCTTGACAGCATCCTGTATGCATCTTGCTTATCAACTGGTTTCTCCAGGATCTGCTCATCCACAGTCTAAAACAGAAAGATGGAGTGAGTGTGCTCCTTTTTCTTACCTTCAGAAACTGAGTCTAGAAATTATGTTTAAGCCACTATTTCATCCAGGGCTGTAGTGTCAATGAGTGTAACACTGTACGCTCCAGTGGCTGCAGCTCTCAAAACGAAAGTAATTCCTTTGCCCCATCTGTGGAGATGGCAGGTGATGCCCACTACAAGGCGCAACACCGAGTAGTTAACACAATCTGGACCTTTTGGGAGTCAGTGTTCCCAAGAACAGAATTTCCACTGCATACTAGAGGATCCTAGACGGTACTTTTGCAATACTCATGTCTCTGCAAAAACAGCAGCAAAGTTTCTAGCACACAAGATACTGAAAATTGTCTTGTTGGGAAAAAAGAAAATTTAAACCCACAGCCACAGAACTCAAGACACCCACAGTGTGATATAACTTCCCAGTGAAGATAACTTTGAAACTCTAACTTTAAACCTAAAGATAAAAGTACTTTCTACATTTATCATAAGGGAAGACAATGCTAAGCCACCTAAGACTTCTTACCACAATAGTGTCTGCACCAATGACAACATCAGGTGTTCTCAGGTGTTTCTGCAAAGGCATAAAGAATAAACTTATTTCTAAAAAGAGGTAGAAAGCACAAAATCTTTTAAAACTGATGGTAAGAAAGCACCAGTGTGCTGGTTTACATGTAGGACTCTGTGCTGACTTGTAAATACATGTTCTCCTTTTGCACTGTTTATAAAATTGTAGTCATTTATACCATCTTGAAATTCGGGATGATAGGATGCTGACCAGACCATTCCCAGGCTAGAATTTTGACCAAGCATGTTACTGATGAACAATTACATGCATTCAGTGAAGAACTAATGGCATTCTGAAAGGCCAATCTGATCTGCAAGGTGGAGGTTGAATTCTCTTAAAGGAAGGGCCATGTGTATGGAAGCCAGGGACTAGAGCATTGAAGCCCTCTAGGGTAATTTTTCCACAGCAACTTTTGATGAAAAAACCCACATTAACTACACTTTGCTTACCTCTCTCAAAAGGGAACATATACAGTACATTTTGGGCAACTGAAAGGTAGGGGGATATAAAGTTTCCTTGTAGTCTTTTCCAGGTTTTAAACTGTAATTTCTTATAGCTAATTTTTTATTTACACGTTATGAGGTAGTTATTTAATACAACAATGTCTGTAACTATGATCACTGTATTAAAAACTTAGTAGGGAGGTGATTCTTCTATAGAAAGGCTGTTGATGTGCTTTAAAACAGCAGACCTGATTTAAGCTATGATTAAAAAAATCGCTGTGTGAAGAAAGATTTTGAAACCCACTAAACTAACATTATCGCCAGCAGTGTTTTGCAATGAAAGCCCAATTTAAGTCAAGTTAATGAGGTTGGGTTTAAAATCCACTCTCCCAACATCGCATGATTCTCTGAAAAGAAGTAGACAGAAACCTGGATAACGATTTACACTGGAGATCACGCAATATTTGCTTTGAAGAATGGTGACATCTGGCAACACTGTTGGTTTAAAGTGCTGGACATTCCTCTCCTGCCACCAGTGTAGGTTCGACAAGCACAGTCCCCTCTTACAGAGCTGTATTAAGAAATTACTGTGGTTATGCTTGG
Source organism: Heliornis fulica (assembly GCA_013399135.1). Classification (NCBI taxonomy): domain Eukaryota; kingdom Metazoa; phylum Chordata; class Aves; order Gruiformes; family Heliornithidae; genus Heliornis; species Heliornis fulica. The sequence goes on from VXBZ01000908.1 coordinate 27,035, forward strand.
TGGGATCTAACCAGCTAGACTTAAACATAGGCTCTGGTAAAGAACAGACTTGGGTGCTCAAACACAGAGATCACAGCCAAGGGCAGAAGTTAAATATGACACTGATTGTTTAAGTTATACTTCTGGTATAAGTTATACTTCTGGTAATATTTAGGTTACAAGACTGATGCCCTGTCTGCAGAACCTGCAACCATGTTCCTTCTTAAAATGACATTGCCCATTTCTTTGCCCACAGTGCTTTAAAACAGAAGCTTTCTTCTCTTTCTGCTTCCCTCCAGAACATTTATAACTCACAAATCACAAGCTATACTCTTGTCATAACTGTTCAACTGAACTAGTGTTGAAGGAACACTAAAGAAAGGTGCTGAATTCCCATCGTGTGCTTTTTCATAAGAACAAATTGCTTCCACAATTTGTTCATTCCAGGTATTTGCAATGAACAACCATCCCATCACACATGTAACTGCTGGAAGGAGTACCAGCGTACCCAAGCAAGAGTAAATTCATGTTGACGAGAGTTATAATCCACTTCTGTTCATGGAAAGCTCAAACTGCAGGCACGAGGCCTTCTTTTGATTAGGTGGGTTAACTTCAAGAAGTCATCCTTCTCAACTGACAGAACATCTGTTTCCCTTCAGTGAGGAAAACATACTCAGAGACCACCTAAGGAGCTAATAAAGTCACAGTGCCATACCACTTTAAAACCAAAAAATCTCTGCCAAAGTAGTAGTTACTTACCACATGCATTCTGTTTGCTACTTCAAGAGCCTTCTGTTTTGCTGTTTCCACAGCATATTCATAAGGGGCTGCAAAAGAGGACTTTTCAAGTGTCTCTTTAAACCAGGATGGAACCACCTCAAACCTCAGGCCCTGTAACAAAGGAAAGCAATACAGTCAATCTAATCTAGTTATCAAAGGTTCCCAAGATATATTAAGAAGTGATAAATCTGATTTTTGCTCTTTCCACTTTAACAGCACACCAAACACAGGGGAAAAAACAGAGCTTCTATTAGAGCATTTTGTTTACACATATCTTGCATTTGCAAGCAGTCCAAAACAAAACAAAAAACCAGGTGAACAATCTCAACAAATCAGAAAGAGCTTTAGAATTGGTGCAAATTAGAGCGTAATTACAACAGTAATTTCACTGTTCTTCTACAAAATTCTATGCACTTCAGAAATAGACTATTCTACTAGTCTGTTGCCAATTCAATCCATTCATAGCACTTGTGCACCAGTAGTACATACTCTGACAGAAGCATGACTGCCAGCTATGTTATTTCACATGATAAAAAGAAAACAAGACCCAGTTTCTGTATGGTTTTGTCAAAAATATCCTACTTATCCAACTTCTTGCCCCCCAAGTTACATCTGTAGTTTTGCCAAACCCAGCAGGTACATTGTGTTTCTCGTAACTTAGTCCATGCTTGAACCTCAATGCTTCTTCACATCTATTTGGGGAAGAATATAAATTTTCCCACTTAAGTTCAGCATCTCACACGAAGAACAGCAACATTAAGAAATCTAAGTTAGCTGCACTGTAATACTCAAGAGCCATTCAAAGGCATCCTGCAGCCTGCCCAGCGAGGTCCCCATGATCCTTCACACTAGCTTAAGGATCTGAATGGTCAGAGCTTCCTCCATGCTCCACAAAAGCTTTACAGGAACAGAATCACAGAATTGTAGGGGTTGAAAGGGACCTCCAGAGATTGAGTCCAACCCCCCTGACAAAGCAGATTCCCCAAAGCAGGTCACAAAGGTAGGCATCCAAACAAGTCTATAGTATCTCCAGAGAAGGAAACTCTACAGACCTCTGGGCAGCCTGTTCCAGTGTTCAGTCACCCTCACCATTAAGTTGTTTTGCATATTGGAGTGGAGCCTCCTGTGGTCCAACTTGTGACCACTGCCCCTTGTCCTGTCCCCACGGGCCACTGAGAAGAGGTTGGCCATCTCCCTTTGTCTCCCACACTTCAGATATTTATAAACATTGATCAGATCCCCTCTCAGTCTTCTCTTCTCCAGGCTGAACAGCCCCAGCTCACTCAGCCTTTCCTCATAGGGGAGATGCTCCAGGCCCTTCATCATCTTTGTGGCCTCTGCTGGACTCTCTCCAGGAGATCCGTCTTTTTTGTACCAGGGAGCCCAGATCTCAACATAGTACCCCAGGTGAGGTCTGACCACCTGCCTTACCTTACCTCCCTCAGACACAAACCCCACTATTTTTTTTTATGCCTCAGAAGCCTAAGCCATGTTTTCAGAAGTTTAGTGGTAAGCATCCAAAGTCAGGGCAGTGGAAGTACAGCAGCTGAGTCCACTGCAAGACATCCCAGGCCCTTCTGTTACGTACCATAAGTGACTATTCAGGCGGCTCTCAGCCTGAGCACGTCTTGTGTTCGTTTGATTACACCCCTCCATGTCAGTAGCACACTTTCATCCACTCTCACACAGAACTGACGCACATACCCTTGCTCAAACACAAAACCTGACCAAGAATTAGGGGCGAAAAAAACTGACACACCATTTAGTACGTAGGCCGCCGTGCGGCTCAGGCCCGGAACCTCCGAAGCCTCTGCCCCCGCTGTCAGGCGGGCTCGGCTCCGGAGGAGCCGCCGCCATGGCCATCAACCACAAGGCGGAAGGGGCGCGGCTCAAGCCTGTGCCCGCCCTGGGTCACCAGCCCCCGGGAGCTGACGGGCTGGGGGGGAGGCAACTGCCCCGCAGGCCCGCCCCGGCGCACCCCGCAGCGCCCCGGGCTGGAGGTCCCGAGGGGTAGCGCCGCCGATCTTCCCCCTGCCCGGGGGGAGGGAAGCAAGCGGCCCCGCCCGCACTCACCACGTTGGTGAGGATCTCCTGCCGGCGCGGCGAGGCGCTGGCTAGCACCACCCTCTTGCTGACCAGCTTTCCCAGCACCGGGTTCAACACCATGGCCGCCCGCTCAGCTTCGCTCCGCTCGAACCGGGACGAAGAGAGGGGGGATGGCGACTGCGCGGTTATACGGCGTCGGGGCCGCGGGGCGGAGCCGGGTCCGGACCGTCCCAGCGATCCTCGGAGGCCCCAGGGGTGAAGGCGGGCGGGAATCCCTTGGGGCCGAGGGGGAGGAGGGGGTTGGGTGGCGGGCGGCTGGCGGCTGGCGGCTGGCGGCTGCCTGCTGCCTGCTGCCTGGGCTGGCCGGGTCGGGTCGACGGGCCGGTGAGCTCCCGCCGGCCGTGGCCTCTGCTGCTGAGGGCTCGGTGTGTGAGGGCCGCCTGGCCGGGCGTGTGGTGTGATGCATGGGGAGACACAGCTTTGCCAGCAATTTTCTGAGCAGCGGCTGACGGCAGGCTTCAATGGAGAGGGCTAGACAATCACAGGCAGGTTTTGCACCGTAGGAGCCACGCACGGTACCCCACGCTCCAGTAATGATAAAGCAGAGTAGTTGGAGAAGATGGGATACTATTAATTTCTTTTGATCAGAAGGAACTGTCCACATTGCCTGATTTGATGCAAATCTTAGATAACCCAATGACTGGCTAAGGGAATTTCTACTATTTTAAAATAAAATTCAACACAAAAACTCCCAGACTTACTCCCAGTAGCTTACATGGTGGTGCTATGTGTTTTCTCACTCGGCTAAGAAAGTGAAACAGCATAAAAAAAAAGTGCAGTCATTAAAATGGCAGTTTGCGTTGAATAATCGGGTCGCTCAACATCTGTCTTGTGGACCATATGTTTCATGGACCGTACTGGGGGTTGTCAAACACCATAATGTGACAGGTGAGGCTGCCACAGCTCCCTGCCTCAGCGTCCAGCATCTGAACGTGCGCTGCCAGTGGGCAGACGTGCAGACACTGTGCAGGATGTGCATTGGATGCATGGCAAACCACACAGCAGCACAGGCAGGCATGATCAGCACTGACATGGTGTTACCACTGCAGTAACAGGGTTCTTTTTAAGAGGATTCCAATGCACAAACACAAATCCACACCAAAGCAGCAATTATAACTTCAATTGTTTTAAGCCTTGCTAAGCTGCTGTCCAGCGTATAGTAGTGCTAAGAGAAAGCTTTACTGAGCTGTGTTCAGGCATATGGCAGTTGTAAGAGGGAAGGCCTTGCTAGGCCATTATAAGGAATATAATAGGTTTTACGAGAGTTTTACCAACCCTGGGATCTTTGCAACACCACCAAGCAGCAGTATGATAAGGGTCCATGTCAGAGTGGTGGAGGCAGGCACAGTGTCCTCAAGGCGTCCCCTGCAGCTTCAAGGTACGCTTGATGTCTGTCTCCCTGCGCCACCGAGGCAGCCTCCTTATATCCTGCATCAGGCACAAGCTTGGAACGCTGCACGTGGGGCCAACACGTATAGGAAGCCTTCCTGGCACGTGAGCCTGATGGGCTAACAGCGGGTGACTTCCCATCCTGACTGGATGGCAATGTGTCTTCCTGACACTATCACAATGTTATGGTTTCTCCCACACATGAAGGTTCACTTCTCATGGGAATGTTGTGCTTTCCTTCTCACATAGAGGTCAGTTCTCATGGGAACAGTTTTACAGTTCTTTCTGCCTGGTCACCTTGCCAAGGTAATCTGGCTAGTGTTTGTCCATCATGTGCGACTCAGACCATCCTCTATTATCCCTTACACACATGGGTGCAAGTAGCACCAAAGGCTTCCTTCCCCTTGATGGCTGATTAGAATGAAGGTCTGTCTAAAAATACGGTATACAAATGCATACATACATACTTATGTGCATACAGTGTGGACCCCTCCAGTAGCAGAACTTCCGTTGGCCTCCTGCTCTTGTCACAATGCATGGGGCAACCAACCCATTGTCAACCCCTTTGGCACTTTGTACATCATCCTAAGTGTCTGTAAGTTTTGAAGTTAGATTTTTTTTTATTGGTTAGCAGTGACTTGAGAGCACATTTGAAAATTTATCTTTGAAGGAATTTTTGCTAAAATAATTAGAAAATGCTATGAACCTATGGAAATGATACTGAATTGAAAATGGAAATTAAATAGTTAAATTCAATTATGAATTTGCTGTCCTCAGAAAATCCATCATACCAAAAATACTTCTGGGGTAGCTGGAGAGCCAACTAGGAAGAAAGGGCCTCTGTGAAACAGAGAAGAATATTCTGTGATGGTCATAATTCCTGTCAGAACAAAGTCATTCCTCTTTTTTTCAGGCCTGTAAACTGTGACAGGAAAACAAGGCTCCTTGGAAACAAGGAGGTTTGCAAGATATTGCAGAAACGGAAAACGGAGTACCTTTCATATGATACTAATACAGTTTTTTAATTAGAGGACAAGGATCTCATCAAGTAACAAAAGTATATGTTTCCTGGCACTCACAGGAGAAATATGTAGAGTTATTCCTCTTGGAAAAATATTAAATCTCTACCTTAATGCCTGTAAGTTTAACAAAAGTTTTAAATCCTAAAGTGTGCATCTTCCACATGACTGCAGTGCAGTCTTCTTTCACAAAGAAAAGGAAATTGCAATTGTATGGATGCTCCTAGGATTTGGGGAACACTTCTCTAGAGTTATCTTTCTACACTATGCCCTGCTTTGTGTGTGATATAAGCAAGCTAGGTAAACTAGATTCAGACACTCCAGCGAACTAAGGCAGTAATGCAGAATTTTCTATCTCAAACCAATCGGCCTGATTTTCTACTTTTTCTCATCTCATTCAGTCTTTCAGTGTAGTTTTGCTGGCATAGAAGCAAAGCAGTGAAGTTGTGACCCCAACTCAATACATGCATACCCATAAAGAAAAGACAAGAAAGAACGCCGCCTGTTCCTGCTGGCTTGTTTCAATAGGCAATACCAGCGTGCTGGTCTGTCTCCAGTCATCTGCAGAGCCTGCAGAGGCATGCAGTGTGTAACTCGTCTTTCTTTTGTGTGAGTGTGTGTGGTGGGTTTGCAATGTGGCTTCTTTAAGAAGTGGCTAGAAAGTTTCTTAAGGGTCCAACCAAGTAAATCCTAGCTGTGCTTCCAAGGCTAAACTCCCAAACCCTGTTACTGACAAGGCCGGCCAGGCCAACCAGTGCTGTTCACAGCACCTCTGGGAATCAAATTTTAGAGAGAGAAAAACACAAACAGCCGCATTTTGCCACCAGAGAAGGGAGTGAGAAGATGTAAGAAACTTTGCAGACACCAAGGTCAGTGAAGGGGGAAGGAGGAGGCGCTGAGAGAAGATTCCTTGCAGCCTGTGGAGAATATCATTGTGAAACGGGTGTCCCTCTGTGGGGAGCCGCAGCTGGTCTGAGAGATTGGAATGCGAGGGAGAGGAATGTGAGTTTAACTCTGACATCGAGCAGATACCCATATACCTTTGGAGGGGATGGAAGGTCCCAAGAAGAGCTGAGAATCTAGATAAGGAATTGCTGGACTACCAAGTAGAAGGCAGCTCATCAAAGATGCAACAGAGAAAAAGTCATCCAATGAAATGCTTGTTGCTAACTGTGTTGTCTTGTGTGTGCAATTGGATTATAATGCGGTGAGATACAGAGGATAAAAAGAAAGCAGGCTGTAACAATGAATCGCTTGACTCCTCTCAACCCCTCTGGACTCTCTTTTTATCTTTACTTTTACTTTCTTTCTATTTTCCTGACTGTCACGACAACGACATCCCCCCACAGCCCACTTGTAGCCCATTGAGAAACATCTGGTCCAGGCAGGAGCCCACCATGGAGCAGGTGGAGCAATATCGAAAAATCAGTGACCTACATTGGAGCAAGTCCCTGGCAGCACCTATGGCCACAGAGAGAGATAAGAGGCAGAGAGAGAGAGATGGAGGCCCATGCTGGAGCAGGTTTGNCGCCCCCCCAAGAAGGAGAACAACTCAAGAGGAACTGACTGAAGACTGAAGCCTCCATTCCCTGTTTCCCTCCTTTCCCCTGTGCCATCTTGGGGAAGAGAAAATCATTAATAAAGTGAAGTCTGCAAAGAAGGGAGGGGTGGGGGGGTGGTGTTTTAAGAGCCGTTTGTGCTTCTCATTATCTGACTCTGGTTTCTCTGTGTGTGTAGTGCAGTGTAATAGAGAGTTTTCTTGCCTTTCTTCTGTGTTGAGTCAGTTTTGCCTGTGACGCTAATTGCAGAATGATCTCTCCCTGTCCTTATCTCACTCCAAAGCCTCTCATCTTATATTTTCTCTCCTGTCCAGCTAAAAGGGGAGTGATAGAGCAACTTTGGTGGGTGTTTGGCCATCAGCCAGGGTCAAACAACCATAGTGTGGTACTTCATTAACTCCAGAGTAAGACAAGCATGGCTTGCCTGCCTTGGCTGAATCTTGCTTATATACCTCATCCCTGATTTGCTCAACAGACTTTTGGAAGGTTAAATATATAACTAAACAAAAGAAATATATGGAATTTCTGTAAAGTCTTTTCAATTAAAGTTCAGACAATGTCCAAAAATGGAAATTGCCACAAGAATTTTTAATATGTAAAATGAGATGTACCTTTCGGATTATTGCTCTTAGTTAGAGGAAATGTCTTATTCTGATAAATTTACATGACAGAGTGATTTCTGTTTTTTAAAAGGCAAAACCGTGAAGCAGTTACAATACGCACTTTCATTTACCTTTAAGTTAATTTTTTTCTGGTCTAATTGTGAGTTCCAAGAACCCTATGTGAGCAAGCTAAACAAAATCACAGAAGCTACCACATTTGGGAAAGGTTTGACAAATAACATTTTTTACCGCTCCAAAACAGCATTGCAAGAGTCAGTCAGAACAAGTGTGAGGCTGCAGTGAGCTAACCGAGGTGAAGATCAATGACACCAGCAGTTATCAGAAAAGTTTCTGTCTTGGCTGACCATGCTAGTCAAAGATTAGCTTTTCCAAGGTTGGTTATGAAACTGTTGACTTTTTCAAATACCTGAGGTATTTTGAACAATAGCAAAATAGCAGGCAGAGCTCTGAACTGCAGAGAACTTCCCTTGATAATTTTGTGCTGGACTTCTCTGATTTTCTGCCTACACATTTATGCAATGGCCATCACATTAACATCTTCCAGCATCTAAAGAACACTGAGATAATCATATTCTTGTTCTGCCTTTTAAGTGCATTGCAATGAGTGTAGGTATTCAATGTGAACATATTATTTGGCTGAGTCACCTGTGCAAACAGAAGATCAATTTATCGGGGAGCAGGAGTTAGTGAATCCTAGGGGCATTACTGAGAAGGGAATGAACATTTCATCTTTCACAAGGCAGCTTGCTTTTCTAGGATAACCTCATTAATTCCAAGAGCTCTGACTTAATGCTTTTCAAGGAGCCTCTTTCTGCCATTGAAATTCTTGCCATAGCCCAATGTGTCTGCACAGTTTATGGAGGAGATACTATCTCTTGTTTCTACTACTGTAAGGAAAAGAACATCAGTGGTTTACAGATGGATTCTATTTCACAAGCTAATCACCAGGTACTCTCCTCTGTTTAAAAACATCATTTAACATTACCTGTGCTATTGTTTATTTTTATCTTTATATGTTTTTAACTAGCAGTCTTCTGAACAGTTGCCTGCTAAGATTGCTTTACATGTTCAGCTAGAGAGTGGGTTGATCTTTAAAAATAGTTTCAGAAGCTTGCATGATCTATAAAGCAGAAGCACACGTTTCCTGTCAAATTATTTGTCATTGCTTCTTGCAGAGTACTACTGAAGCTTTACTAGAAAATGGTAAGGCTTTCAAGATCTGTTTTCCAGACTCGGGGAATGCTTTCAGGATGATTTGCTGGTTTTACACTATAAACTTTCGGTTTTATTTTTTAGCTCTGTGTTCTCATAGTCCATTTTTGAAGAACCCCTGTCAATTCAGTTTTCTTTAGCTCAGGTCTGAGTGCTCCTTCTTTCTCTTCTAGCTGGCCTGGAAACCCTGGAGTAGCTTAGCATGTCTACATAATAACTTCCCATCATTTCCTTTCCATTTGAAGTAAGAGTGGTGTTGCAGGCATGTAGAGGTACTTTGGGGAAACCACAGGAAGTCAGAGTAAGTGAGATTTTAAGTTAGTATTTGGGCTGCATATGTATTATGTAGCATGAGTAGCTAGATTTGCTGAAGCCTTTAGGCTGCAATAAAATTCTTTTCCTTAGTAATTTTCCTAGCAGCAGGTACAGTGCCCTGTTTAGCCTTTTAGTATGGGAAGATGTTTTGATATCGCATTAAGGTTTTGGTAGTGTTTACTCCTGAGTCTGGGACTCCAGTTCTCCACGTCCTGCTGACAAGGGCATATGCAAGAGAATAGCAACCCAGAAGGTACTGATACTCCAACCCACAGCTGAAACTGCAAATCCACAAGATAAGAGCCTGCTTGCCTGGACACAGAAGAAGAATCCAATAAGATGTTAGAAGACCCTAGACAAAAAATCAACATTGATCCAAAAGGTGTGTGGTCAGTGCATGAAGGGCGTGAGGGACGTGTGTGGATCCCGAAGGTGTAATTGCCCAGGGATTTGTTTGTTTTGGGTCGCTCCCTCTCTTTGGAGGCACCCAGCCCAGGCTGTTCTTGCTGATGCACCTTGTAAATAAATTATTTTATAAAATCCAACGCCTAAGACTCTGCTGCAGGAAACCTTCCATTCACACCTGAAAGAGGAAATGCACCCAAGAATAAGTATGCACGTGTGACACCATAAATGGTGTGTGACTGCTTGGGCAGCAGCTCCTCCTTTATCAAGTGTAAAGAGTTTCCTCCCCAGAGTAACTAAAGAAGGGATGTCTGGGATTTAGACTGCTTTGCTTTTGGCCTCTACCACATGTTGCATGGTGGAGAAACCTAGAGCCTTGAATAGAATCTCATTGTGAACTCAAGCAAGTCCTAGTGAGTAGAGCACAGAAGGTTTTTGTATTGTCCAAGAGGGTGAGCTGATAGGTCCACAGAAGCAACACAGGACAGAAGAAAGAAATGAACACTTCCCTTGTTTTAGTTCCCCTCTGATGCCAATTTTTTTCTATAGGTTTTTCTGGGATATTTCTCAGCTGTTGGCACAGCCCAGTGTATGCTGCTGACAGCAGCTCCTGCTCTGCTGCTTGCTTTCTTTGTTAGCTTGAGGCCAACCATCAGCCTCAGAGGAGAAGACAGGGAAGTACCTAATCACAGAGTCACAGAATGGTCTGGGTTGGAAGGGACCCCAAGGATCATCGAGTTCCAACCCCCTGCCACATGCAGGGCCACCAGCCTCCAGGCCTGGATCTAGGCAATGTTGCCCAGGGACCCACCCAACCTGTCCTTGAACACCTCCAGGGTTTGGGCCTAATAACCCTCCAGTCACTGGGACAGGTGGGTAAGTGTGTGCTGTACACATCCCTGTCATCTGTCTGTTTGCTTGAGGGGCAGCAGATCATACCAAATCCAAGAGCCTCTCCAAAAGTCCTGCAGCTGGCTTGTGCAGCAGGGCTACTTCCACCTCTGATCCCCGGTCTCACTCCTGCTAATGATTACATATTCTCTAGAGAAGAATAAATAGTATACCAGACTATAATGACCCCTGCTTCTGAAGGGTTTGTATTTGAAAAATACATAGACGAGTTTATAAAATACTTGTTGTATACTTGTTGTATAGTGGGTTGACGCTTGCTGGAGGCCAGATGCCCACCATGCAAGGTGCTCTGTCACTCCCCTTCTCATCTGGACATGGGAGGCAAGATATAATGAAACGTTCGTGGTCAAGTAAGGACAGGGAGAGATCATTCAGCAAGTACTGTCATGGGCAAACCAGACTTCAGTTAGAAAAAACCCATCCTATTTATTACAAATCAAAACAGAGTAAAGCAACAAGAAATAAAACCAAATCTTGAAATGCCTCCCCCCACTCCTCCTTCATCTCAGGCTTAACTTTATTCCTGAATTTTCTATCTCATCCTTCCCCAGCAGCACAGAGGGATGAGGAATGGGATGTGTGGTCAGTTCATCACATGTTGGTCTGCAAAGATGTGGCAAAAAGCTGGCACTATTTATTTTTCCTCCTCAAATATGTTATCACAGAGGTGCTATGACCATTGATGATTGGCTTGGCTTTGGCCAGTTTACTGGCCAAATTTTAGATTGCAAGATTTAGCCTTTGGAAGAACCTGCAAGATTTAGCAGGTTCTTCCAAAAGCCACAGCTCGTCCCCGTCCCCCCCCCCCGCTACCTAAACCTTGCCACTCAAACTGAAAATATATTCTAAATGTGTCTATGTGTACAAAATCTATATCGTTACATACACAACATGCACATGCTGTATGCGTGTATTTGTGTAAAACACTTGCACACATACAATGTAAAATACGGGTTCATACTTGCCTAAGAATGGAAAGCAAGTCTTCCTTCTGCTCGTACAGGATAATGATTACTGCAGGGATAACACTGTAACGTTAGGGGAAATGAAGATAAGGTGTAGAGAAGAGAAGCTTTATTGGCTCAGCTGGAACACCAGCTCTTCCAGAAAATGGTTTCGTGGGCTCCAAGGTCAAGAACATTTGTGGATTCTTTATCTTCGCTATTTACATATCCACGAGAGGGCAGTGCATCCCATCATTTCTCTACCCGTTTGCTCCCATACCTTCAAGTAGCTCTATAGAGATGTTTATCGAAAGTATAGAAAATTACACATGTTCCTTTTCTGGTGGCAGTATAGATGGCCCGTTCACCTGGTCCAGGTAATTTTGTCACTCACAAGGAGAGATGATGTGTCATGTATTCACTTAAAGGACGAAAGACCACTCACCACGAACAAGCCAAGTCCTAGTTTTTTGTGTAAGGATTACCTAATAGAACTGACTTATGCATGCCTATGTGTAGATGTAAAGGCATTGGAGCTGCTGTTAATGCCAGTAGGTCTAGCAACATCTTGAAAGAGGTGCATCGAGGTTGGAGCTGTAAAGTGACATTGTTAACGCATTAATAGGTGTTAAGATATGTTTCTAACAGAGCCTAGGAGCCTTCCAGAAAATTTATGTGGTTGTAAGAACAGGAATAATTCCACCATATGACCCAAATAACTTCACTGGATATGAAACTAAAAACTTAGAGTTAATATTTTCAGATTAAAGATTTTATTTTGTCTTCTATTTTCTCAATCTGATCAGATTTATCAATTAAAGTTACTTATTAAAAAGCCAAAATATATTCACATTTTAGGTAAAACTGTACACAGTGATGTGTGTTATTCAGCAGAATGGGGCGAGGTACACTGTTGCATTCTGCATATGCTGTGGAAAGCAAGGTGAAGTACAGAATGGAAAAATGTCACTCCGTGGACAGTACTGAAGCACTGAGGCAGAATCATCAGTGTTCCAACATCGGATGTCTGAATGCAGCCAACAGCCTAAGCAGCAATTATGTAGGTTTCGGAAATGGAGGGTGCAGTCAACCTGAATTCTGATGAGCAATAAGATGCTTAGTATCTACTTTTGATCAGATAAGGTGAACCTTAGCCCATATTTCGAGAGATCTGAGTCCCTCTGTGCAATGTTTGCTTGGCATTTTGTTAGTGGTTTATTTGTCTGTTAATCAGATTCCTTTCCTTGTAGCAGAGATCTGGATATTTGAAAAGGGCTCCATCTTTCTAAAATGAAACTGTCTGTTTATGAAAAAAGTTATTTAGGTCTCTTGCAGAGACTTAACTTTGTGGTTGTTATTTCCAAACTCTCACTAGGCGCTCTCCCAACTCTACTCTGGGTCCGTTTATACCTCCCGTAAGTCTATTGTCCTTTCTCCTTTGTCGAGGATTTTCAGGAATACAGCAGAGGAGCCAAACTTTTGAGTTTCCTCAGATTTAAGGTGCCCAACAAAACATTTCCCCCTTGTTCTGTAGCCTCCCATATCCAACAACAGCAGTTAAAGGTGTGAAAGCTATTGGGGAAAGATTCAAAGGACAGTTAGCCTTGGCATCTCACAGCAGGACAACATGCACACTATACTTTCTTCACCTGAGTAATTGTGTCATGCCAGAGCTGGGTCATGTGGGCAGTTGTGCAGAAACAGGGGAAGAAGGACCACCAGGGTACCAGTGACGAAAATATCTGCAAAAGGAAGGAAAAGTCTGACTGCAGGCTATCATCATAAGCCAAGATAGTTCAAGCAGGGTGTTGAGGTATTTATGCTAAAAGCTAGAAAGATATTCTGCCTGCCACCTCTGAATGTCATGTTTTGTAATTAAAGAATTCAGAGTCTCCTCTTTAGGTAGCATATTCCAGCTGTTAGGACTTTAAGGAAAAGTACTACAAATCATAAGACTTGCAAACAAGCCATGAAAGGCCAGGAGTTCAGTAGGAGTCTGGACTTCAGACAGACAGTGTTGAGGTTTTTTGGGGGTTTGTTGGGTTGGTTTTTTTTTTTTTTTTTGTCAAATAAAAAAGTAAGCTTTAAAAAAAGATACTTCAACTCAGCATATGCTATGCTTTATTATATGGTCCATAATTATACTTCCTAATTTGACAATAGAATACTTACTTGCAAAAGTCTAATCCAGAATGAAAGCAATCTAAGTATATCAACATTAGTACTGTGATTGAAATTCTGCTCTCGGTAACTTCTTTTAAGTCTGTGAACTGCAGCATAAATGAGAAAAGACAATACAAGATTTATTCCAGTAACAAGTCCCTCCTTTTTTTCAGGATGGATTTAATTATTAAGTACAATAACCAAGGCTTATATCGTAATCACTCTTGTAAGAGTCACTTTATATTAGAATTTTTCCTTTGGGCACTTAAAAGACCTGTGGCTTTAGATATATCTAAAAATTTTGCCAATAAAACTGATTCTCCCAATTAACTTTTTCCAGGAAAAGGTACTGCCAGAATATCTTAAATCAACTTCTCTAGAAAACTTGTCAGGTCATTGGAAAAGACCTTTATACACTCTCTTTCAGCAAAGGGGCAGAGAGTTTATTTGCCAGTGTATTTGTGAGAATTCAGTCCAAGATATCAGGCTGCAGTAATGTGGTTGTGACAGCCTTTAAGTGTTGACTAGGCTGCTGGCTAAGAAGTTGAAAGAGAGACAGCAAATGGAAGTGGGTTTGCCCCAGTAGGACAATGAGGTCTGCTGCTAGTCAGCTTCAACAGCAGCAGCCTTCCAGTCAGGTGACGGAAAAAATGAGAGCAGAGGTGAGAAAAGATGTTAGAAATTGAATAAATAATTATGTTCTTTGAAGCAAAATGGGTTAACTGTTACCAGCAGCCAGAGGGGTTTGTTAAAGGGTGATACACAAGTTCATCTTTGCCTGAACATGAGGGACTGCTTTATCAGTAGGGGTGGCCTCCTGAGGTCTGTTCCAATCTCAACCACCTTGTGATTCTGTGACTGTCAGCTGGTCTGAGTGAAAGGCCGCCGAGCTTGTGGCCCAGGCTCCCCCCTGGGGCACTCTCAGCTCCTCCCAGAATTTGGGATAGCCTTCTCCGAGGCAGTAGCAGACAAAGCTCCCAGCTGCATCCCCACTGGCAGTACCCCAGCAGGCAAGGGGGAAGAGGTTGGGCTCCTCAGCAGTTCTTTCAGGCTTTACATGGGAGCTCAAGACTGGGTGCAGTGGGGCCGAGGGGATGTACTGTCGAGCTATACAGTGTCCTGCCTCAAAGCACTGGAATTTCAAGAAAAGGAAGAACAGGAAAATCACACAATGTCACTTCCTGTTAATATTCCTCCAACCTCCGACCATTTTAAGTTTAGGGTTTTCCTGAGTTTGTTGTGTTTTGCTATTTAGTAACTTGCAATGGATTTTTTTTTTTCAGGTGCTTTTCCAGCCTCTCTGGAAAAGAGAATACCCATATACTATGTGCATCCACAACATCCTTAGCAGGTTGTTCCTCATTTATACTATGTGTTATGAGAAGAGATAATAACTTTTTTCCTTTTTGAGTGTGGATCTCATTAGCTTAATGTTAATCCTCAGTTCTTGCTTGGGCAAAGGTAGTGAAGCTCGACTTCTGCCCTCCATTGAGGAATTTCTAGACCTCTTTTCCACCTGCCTTTCATTGTCTCCCTTCTGAGCTGAAGAGTCCTCAACTATTTAACTCATAAGGTTTTAAACTCATACCTTAGGCCTTCCCTCATGCCCTTCTCTTAACATTTTCCAGTTCTTCTAGATCCTTTCTGTGACAAAGAGATTGTAAGTGCACAACGTAAACAATGTGTTAGTGTACCATGGATTTCTGCAATGCTGAACTGATTCATGCATTTATGTATTGTGATTTATTTTATAGTGGCCACTGGTGAGCAACATGATTTCGTACACAAAGCTGACTGGATTCCCCCATGTGCATTACTTCACACTTACAGTTGCTGAATTTCACCCTCAAGCATTCATGTTGTCATGCACACCGTTGAGAGTACAGCACATGCCCTCAGCATTGCTTTACAGTAACACCACTCTGCTGAGCAGCAATAACCTGATGTTATTTTAGTCCCTTTGAACAGGAAAAAAAAATGAAAAAAAAAAAAAGAAGATTTAGTGACTTAAGAATGGTCTCTGACCCTCTCATGTATCAGCATAGAGTCACAGAATCACAGAATAAGGTGGGTTGGAAGGCACCTTAAAGGTTACCTAGTTGCAGCCCAACCCTCTTGTCATGGGCAGGGGCACCCTCCTCTACACCTTGCCCCATCCATCCTGGCCTTGAACACTGCCAGGGAGGGGGCAGTCACAGCTTCTCTGGGCAGCCTGTGCCAGGGCCTCTCCAACCTCAGAGCATAGAATTTTTCTGTAATGTCTAATCTAAACCTGCCCTATTTCAGTGTAAAACCATTGCCTCTTGTCCTGTCACTATATCATCCCCTGATACAGAGTGTCCCTCCAACATTCCTGTAGGCCTCTTCAGGTACTGGCAGGCTGATGTAGCTAAAGAGACACTGAACACAAAATGGAGCATAGTCAGCCTACTGAATGCAGATGAAGGCACCTCCAACCCTGCCTGTCCCTGTTCAGCCCCTCAGGACTCCCCTCATACTACCTAGGGCCCAGGACCCCATGTTATCCCTCTGGGGCTTCGCCCAGCCTGCCCATGGCTCAGGACCCCATGACAACCTCCCAGGGCTATCAACCCCTGTCCCAGTGCTGCCACAGAAGCGCTGGTCTCCTGTTCCCCACAGTCCTGCCCTGCCTGGCTGTAGGTCCTGTCAAGCCAAGCCAACCCATGGACCCAGGTCCCAGCCCAGCCTTGGCCCATTCCCAGAGAGGTGCTTGATGCCCAGGGTGGGGCCCATCACCAGTGCCCCCAGCTGTTCTGCACCTGGCTGGGGCTGGGATGGGCTCTGGCTGCCAGCTTCCTTCAGAAATACATAGAAATTTAAAACTATATGTATTTTCTATACCTACTGGGCAAAGAGAAAAGATTACAGGTTAGCCAACATCTCATTCAAGAACTGCTTGAAATTTTGTTGAAAGTGTTATGTTAATGACAGCTTCTAAGATATATATATAAACACCTAAACAAAAAATGAACATCTATGCAAATTAAAAACTTAAATATCACTCTTCCAAATGGTTGGGGAAAAGATGAGACTTGAAATGACACCAAAATCTAAAAAAAGCACAATAGCAATGTGTCCTGCTACTGGGAAACTGATAAACTTTATTTCATAACTTTGTTTCCCTTCCCTGTTCTAAACTTGGAGGTTTTTCACACCGCAGTGCCAAACAAAGGAAAAATTCTTGAATCATGTCTCCCCTTTTTTTTTCTTTTAATTATTATGCATACAAAATTTCCAAGCATATTCATACATTAAATTGCTAAACAATGATTACGTCCCCAACACTAAAAATAACCAAAACCAAATTGAAACAGGAGCTTGCACATACATGTCTTCTCACTTAAATCACATTAACCACAGAGACAAGTAAGCATGTTGCCCAGGATCTATATTTCCCCCAGATCAAAGTCAATACAGATGTGAATTTTTCAATAGCATTTCAAGTGATAACCTGTATGCATGTGTATACATTCATACATAGATATATGTATGTCAACTCACATCCACTGACTAAGGAGGGTATAAGTCTGGCTACCCTATGGGGCCCCAGAAGGACGTGTTACCAGTGTAAAAAAACAGCATGTTCACACAATATAATGATTTCTTCTCCTCCTCTCTAAAAATAGCCAATGTACAAACTTCACAGTATATACTGTCAGACTTGAAAGACTGAAATCACTGGGTTGATTTTTGTACTCCTTTCTCAAGTAACAATCTCGCTGACCCAAATGGGAATTTTGATTCATCTGAGCTAACCACAGGCTAGTTGGTAAAATGGCAGAAAAAGGTACCTGAACGAGGCATCACAGAATCACATAATTTCAAGAGTTGGAAGGGACCTTGAAAGATCATTTAGTCCAACCCCCCTTGCCCAAGCAGGATTACCTAGATTAGACCGCACAGGAACATGTCCAGATTGGTCTTGAATGTCTCCAGAGAAGGAGACTCCACAACCTCTCTGGGCAGCCTGTTCTAGTGATCTGTCACCCTCACAGTGAAAAACTTTCTCCTTATATTAAGATGGAACTTTCTATGTTCCAGTTTGGAACCATTGTTGATGAGATCCCTCTCAGCCCTCTCCAGGATAAACAGATGCAGGTCTCTGCCTTTCCTCATACAAGAGATATTCCAGTCTCCTCATCACCCTCATAGCTCTTTACTGGACTCTGCAGTCTCCTGCCTTGCTTGGACTGGGGAGCTCAGAGCACCCACCAGGACTCCCAAGTCCTTTTCTGCAGAGCTGCTTTCCAGCAGGTCAACCCGTAACATCCTTCCTGTTTGTTTTTAGACAAGGTCAGAAGAGGGATGAGAGGCTATGAAGAGCTGTGTGAAGCTGAAGAGAAGGACCTTCAGCTGTGGACATCTTTTCTCACTTGTAAATGGAGCAATTCAATATTTTTCAAATACAGCAGTTAATGTCCAAAGTGCAAAGTTTCTGTCCTTTTGTCTCTGTTGTCAGTTTCAGTTCAGGCACATTGCAGCACATTTTAGGAGGCACTAAGTGATTTGGGATCAGGTTAAAAATAAAACAGTGAAAATCTGCATTAGGACTAGGAGAAGTAATGGTTTTCATTGTACAAATACTTGCATGTTAAAAAAAATAAGAGGAAGGGAAGAGAAATATTTCCATATAACATCCAAAAAGTTTCTTCCACAGCAGTATGTTTAAAACATAAAGAAAGCAAGAAAGTGGATGGTGAATGGATTTTAAACAGCAATGTGAAAACATGGAATGCTAAATTATTCTGCTGGTTTGCAAAGCTAATTGTATTTTTACTGGTGGATATGCAAAGGCTTAGGAAGAGCAATCGTTCTTTCTTCGGAGGTCCTAGTGCAAGCAGGCATTTTGGATCATGAGCTAGAGCTGACACAGGACCTCCGAGTCCCAGACTTTTGGAGGATTGTATTTGAAGTGCTCCTCTCTTTCAGCAAGCTCAACTCATTGCACTTAGGCATCCAGCACACAGGCTGGTGGTGCAGGGTACCTGCCAGGCAAATTGCTGGGAAAGTTTAGGCAGGTTATATATTGCTGAGTTTGGCCTTGTTGGCAGAAAACATACACATCAATTAAAACTAATGTTGTGATGTGGCACAAAGCACTTCAGATGGCTTTTGAAGGGTAGTACTACTCACATTTATCCTGCTCCAAAAACTGAACAACACTTTAGCAGGAGATAGTACTTGCATATCTCTCATAGTTGTTTTTAGGGTGATCCTGCCACTATCGTAAAGAAATTTGCGGTGATTAATGGTGGAAATAGTGTTTTAATCTTGTCATGCACAAAAAAAAAAAAAAA
>VXBZ01000908.1:45773-84121 GCA_013399135.1 Heliornis fulica
AAAAAAAAAAAAGCAGATTGTAAGGGCTTTGGATGCTGTCTTTCATTTAGGCACAGGAGCTCAGAAATTGCTGAAGGTCTGCTCAAGGCTGAGACAGCCTATGGTGTCTGAACCAGCTACCCACGACAGCCTCCTCCTCACTGTTGGATGGAGTTGTGGCAGAAGGACAAGCGTATAGCTTTGTCTCTCTGGCGAGGGGCAACTAGCCTGACTCTGCCAAGGTGTCTTTTTGGCTCCTCACCTGTCAACGAGGGACAAGGATAGGTAAAAGCTGTAAATGCTACTGGAAGACTTCGCCTTTGTCTGTCCCCAGGACATGACACAGTAGCAGTTGTCTTTCTTTCTAAGTTTCTTTCTAAGCTTGTTACTGTAGGCTGAGATGTGAGAAGAATTACATACACAGTATATGCAAAAGAGCTGGAGAAGCGTATTTCAGGGAAGAGTCCCAAACACAGGGCTGCACACTCAACCTTTTCCAGGGTATTTGGTATCCCTCCCATTTTTGAGCTTTACTTTCACTTTTTCTTCGTTCTTTCTGTTTGCCCACTTAAAAGAAAGTATGTTTCTGACATCTGGCCGTAGGGACAGGGTTTCAGCTGGTTTCTGCTGTCACAGAATCACTCTAGTCTGCAGTTGAATTCTCATGAATCCAGCTGAAAATCTGGTTAATAATCAACACCACTGCCATAAGGACGATAAACTCACTGTCCATGAACAGATATAAAACTAAGTTATCTGATAAAAGTGGGGGGGGAGCAGAATGGTGCTTCTGTGTATAGCCTATAGTGAGTTGGTGAAAATGACTTGTTGGTACCAATCCCATACAAGCATTGTTACTGTAGTAGGTCAATGTGAGAAAATCTGTTTTCCTAAATCAGCTGCTCCCCACTTCAAGAAATGAAAATATAATCTTTTAAGCAGCTGAAGTAGTCTCAAACAATGTTAGGTCTCGCTTTCTTCTCATTTTATGAGATATTTTGCTCTGTACAATTGAAATAAATAATGAGTCAACCTAACCTATTCAAAGGTTAGAGTGATTTGGTTTTGACAAACAGTTGGGCGAGTGTTGTGGTGAATTCACAGTGGCTATGCATTACGCATTAATGATAAAATGATAAGCTATTTTTACCCATTCTTTTATAGAAATACAAGAGAGAAAGCAGTCATAAAAAAACACTAACCAAAAAAACCTGACCCAGCACATTGCTTAAAAAAATAACTCCCTGACCACAAATCCAACTTCAGTGTATACTCTATTTCATACACTAATATTTCACATTCACTGAGAATTGCAAGTATTTGGTTAAACACAGAGATCTAACAGCCTGAAAGTCATTTTTGTTCTAAAGTCATCCCTTGGTTTCACACAGTAGGACTAATTTTAGGCCAACCCCTAATTACCAATGTTGGGTTTGGTTCAGTGGCTTCTTGAATAAAGTCAGTTATTTTAATACTTCCATTTCCTACCAGAAAATATTGAAGTAGGATGCACATTATGATTATGCCTTGTGTTGTGTCACTGGAAGAAGATATTTTGAGGGTAGCTATACAAAAAGAAATATTTTCTGTGTCTGTTCCAAGGATCTCACAGGTACCTTCCTTCTGGGGATGTCTAAGACTAAAAAACACTTTCCTGCCTTTGCAAAAAAACACTTACTCCCTCTAACCCATCCATAGGTCCACTTGACATTGACCTGGCTGACATGGTCCTGCCAGAGAATAAGCTTTCCCTTCTGTTTTCCAGACTGTCGCTGAGCAGTACCTGAGGGCGAAACATTTGCATGAATTTCTGGTAAAATTCTTTGGATGCAAAATAGTAAATGAAGGGATCTATGCAGTTGTTGAGGCAACTGAGGCACAAGGTGATCTTGTAGGCGTGGTACAAACTCTTGTTGTAAAATAGTCGGCTGATCATATGCGCCAGTAGGATAAAGTTATTGGGAGCAAAACAAGTGATGAATACCACAACAACTATCATTGCCAGGTATATGGACCTAGTCTTTTGCCTGTTACCATATCTGCTTGATGTCTGAATGAGCTTCCGAATGGTACCAATATAGCATCCAACTGTTACAATAAAAGGGATCAGGAAGAGCACAACAAATAACGTGAGGAGAAAGGCTACCCAGGCAGCAAAGTTTGGCAGCATATCCCATTTGAGGACATCAAAACAGGTTATGATACCCAATTCTTTAACTTCGTAGGTCAGATCTGTGCTTTCTAGTGGGTATAGGGCTAGTAGCAAGCAAATCCACATGATTAGACAGGCAGCCAAGGCATATCTTTTTCTTCTCCACTTGATCAACTTCATGGGATATACGACACCCATGTACCGCTCAATGCTGATACAGGTCATGGTCAGTATGGAAGAATACATGTTGGAGTAGAACATCACAGTCACAAGGCTGCAAAAAGTCTTGCCAAAGGTCCAGTGATTGTTTTGGATGTGATAACCAATCTGGAAGGGTAAGCAGCAGGCCAGCATGAGATCTGTGATGCTCAGGTTGATCATCAAGATAACAGAAGGTGTTTTGGGTTTGATGTGACAGCAGAGCACCCAAAGGGAGAACAAGTTGCCAGGGATACTGATGAGGGCCACCAGTGTATACACAACTGTGAGAGTGATGGAGATAGCTTTATTCTGCAGCATTGACAGTGTTTCATCATCCAGGTGGGATCCGTTTTTAACCATTATTCACAAGGGGGTTGTTGATGCCTATAAGCCAGCTGGATCATATCATGACACTTGGCTTAAAAACCTAGAGGACAAATGTCAGGAGAGAAAAGCAGTATGTCAAAACAGAGTTTAAGATCATGTTCCTTCTATTAATCAAACTACAAAAAAACCCTATGCAGTTTAACAGATTATGTCAGAACAAACTGTTTAGATTAAAATTATCTCCAAATCATGGTAAGGTTTTACCAGTCTCACTTCTTCCTATCTTTGAACAGTTCCGTTTTCTCTGATGACTAGTTTTCTGACATCTTCTGCAGTCTATATGTTAGCACATCTCTTACGTTATTGCAACATAAAGGAAATCACATATCACAAACTGAAATTAAATTGAGAACAGTATCCCATAGGATTTCCATGAGCTATATACATCCTATCTACTCTGGATGTCAGGACCTGGATTCTTGTAACACACAATATTTTCAGAGGGTTATTTTATTTTCTTAGACAGAGATCCATCTGAATAAGTGGTGGGTTTTTTTAACTTTTGTTTTTCTTTTTCCAATCGGGGAAAGGAAAACCAATTATTTTTGGTATTGTTATGATTGAATGTAAGGAAAACACCATGCGTGATAAAGAGCCAGGGATGGGATTGCAGTTGCTTTCAGTGCTTTACAGGCTGAAGAAGAAACAAGCCCTCTCCTAACAAAAAAGAAAAGTTATTAAGTTTCATTTTCTGCAACATGTAGGTTATTAAAAATGTTCAGTTTGTAGCTGTCTTATTGGAATCACCTGTAATTCTGCAGAAAAATTAGTTTCAGTGTTGTCTGCAAAGCAAAGCCATGCTTACGCTGCCTGGCCTATATAGGCCAGACCCAAGAGCTTATGGCTTATTAGCTTATTTATTTTAATACAGCGTAGGAGCATTTAGCAGCTGCAAAAAGAACTCATGCCACAGTGTGCTACATACACGTGCGCTTACTTTCATTAAACCGCAAGTACAGGGATGCAGTTTCACAAAAGTACAGGGTCAAAAAAGCAAAGAAACGGCAATGAATAATGAGAAAGGCAGAGAGGATGGAGCAACAGTCATTTCTGTGAAGAATGGAAAAATCTGCCTGAAAAGGGTGACAGGGCAAGCCAGACAGTAATTCTTCACACATATATATGATGTTTAATAAAAGAGGCAGAGTGTGGGTACAGTCACACATTCCTACTTGTGGACTCTGATCTCCCGCACTGCTCAGTTCAAGCATCTCTTTCCAAGGCAAACCTGCTGTAGGAGGTTAGATTAAACCCCCCCCCACAATGTAGGTGTCATTCGGTTGGTGTCACAACCTCAGAGCTAGTTAAATAAGACCTAATTTAATTGTATGGACATAGCCTGTGAGAAGCTGGTCAGAGATGTGGTCAGCTCTCAGGACTCAGAGCGCAGGTCCAGGAAAAGCACAGTCACAGCATCAAGAAGCTCAGTGGAGGCTTATTCCTGTTGGTTTTTATTATGATTAATTTGACATAATGTTTCAAACGTCAGCTAAAATATCCAGAAGTAGTGGGAGTCACTATCAAACTTGTGATGTCCACAAATGTTGCTGGTCTTTCAGGAGCTTCTAGCTGAGCTCTTGGAAGCCCCAAGAAAATAGGAATTGGTACGAAGTCAGAGACATATATCATGCACATGACACACAGCAAACATGTGCCAAGTAATGAGCACATCACATGATCACAACTGCAAAAACCCCTTTGAGCCAAATCCATTGCAAAGTGCTGCTGTTGTCAGTGGAGATATGTCAAGAATGAAACTAACTCTTCAGCTTTCAGGGGAGCTTGAAAAAGCTCTTACTGACATAAAGCTCTTGAAAATAGCCTTAACGATATATCTATTAACTTTCCCTGTCTATGATTTACCAGAGTAAACACCTGTTAATGAACTCCTTATTGACTCAAAAGTCCTTCTCAAGTCCTTCTCAAGTGACACTCCTTTGTGCCTGATGATTCCAAACTTCCCAAAAGAAGCAGAAAATTCTTACCTATATCAAAGTATCGATGAAGATCAAATGATATGGGATCTCACCCATAGATACTATTCCTATAGAAATTGTGTATACCTCGCAGGTAGGGGAAAGGTGAAAATTGCCATTAAATCCGTCATGCTGGTCACAAAGCTCTTGAATACCGCTTACACTCAGTTTTATGTTAAGGCTAATGAAAGACTTGCTGATTCTGGTAAGGAGATAAAACACACAGATAGATGCTGTGGTATGAGAAGCATCGTCAGAATTTGTGAATGAGCTAAAAGTGCGTGCTTTGTACCCGTGGAACACTGCCATCACTAAAACACAAGTGCCTCCCAAATTTAGGCATCTCTTGAATGGGGTTTGAAAAGTACCAGACTTTGTGGCTACATGCATACAAGAACTCTCCAAAAAGGGTAGACCCCCTCACCATGGTTTTGGGTGAGGAAGATATCCATCACAAGGAGAAAAAACCAAAATGGTGGTTCTCTAGTGTCTTCTGCATGGGACGAGGGGGCATGCAAAGCATACAAGACCGTTGTTTGCAAGTCGTTCTCCAGAGTAAATAGCCTCTCAGGGACACTATGAAATGTGGAGTACAGAAAATCTTGCTTTTCCTTTGGCCACATCATTCTGGGCCTCTAACCCCAAGTTCCTTTTTCAAGAAAGCCAGTGCCAGCAGCAATTCCTGCTGCAAGTCACCCTTACTTGTCATGCCTTGCTTTTTAAATAACGAGGAGGTTAAGTTTCTGGAACCACAATGCAGTATTTCAACACACTTTACCTCTTGCATTATTACATCTATTTGGCTTTAGTTAACACTGTATTTATATTTTCATCTGGCTCAGGGTAACTTTAGTCATTCCCCCACAGTGTCTGTCAGTCTTTTGTGGTTAAACCTGAAAATGTCATAAAGCAAGTGTGAATGTGATCTTTATGAGGATTAAAATTTGATCATCCCCTTGCATTTGATGAGTTGCTTCCTTTCAATTTCCTGTTTCCAACATGATTCAAAGCAGGGGAACATACATGGAGTCTCTGCAAGGGAAACTGCTACAGGGTAATTTTAAATTATCAGCCCTCAGATAGATTTTCGTATGCCTAATCTGTAAAAATGCAGCTCTGTTACATGAATAACCCTGTTAGAAAGACGTAGTTTTGCTTTTATTTTGTAGAGAACTACATTTAAACTACAGTAGAAAAATGTTTCTACGATTCTATAATTCTATGAAATGGATGTACAGGGAGAGAAAACCTCAGTATGGATTCTTCAAGTGGGAAGATCCATTCTTACTGGATTTTATACCAGTCAGTCCTCAAGCTTCTGACATAGAAAGAGAGATATTAAGCTTTTTTCTCCTCACCTCATTTCTGAAACTATTAGTGGATTTTTTTATTTTTTATTTTTTTAGTTTTCTATCAGGTGCTAAGGGCATCTACATCCTCTGTGGTAACCTTCAATAAATTCAGGCAGGATTTTATTTGATCCTCTTTGTACTCAGTGGCTCATGGCACTCAGCACAGAAAACTCACCTGGAAATTCAGTAATGCCAGGTTTTCATCTGAGCTGCAACCGTATGGAAAAGTGACAGCTGCTTAGTGCCTTTTTGACCGGAATGCTACTTTATTTCATTTTAACTGATGAAAGACGACAAATAAAGCAATAAGGGTCATGTTGAAAATCAAATAGTTAAGAAACCAGAAGAGAAATGTGCTATTTCCTTGCCATGGAAGTGTAACACTAGAGATGTGTCTGCTTTCTTTTTAGGGTTCTACTAACTAAAACTGTCGTGTTTCCTCTTGTAGATTTATTCTCTTCCTGTTGTCAATGCGAACTGCACCTGTGATAAAGACTGAAAAGCCCATAAACCAAATGAAAACCAGAATTACCATTTTGTAAAAGTGTTTGTGATTTGTTTTGCGACTTGAGATGGGAAATAAACCTCAAAACATATCATGCAGCAGAAAGCCTTCCAAAGCCCCTTCTATTTCATCAGTTTCAGTTGACTACGTGACAAAGCCCTATTGTGCAGAATAAAGAGGTCCTGTTTCAAATATTCTTTGATACTTTTTGAAAGACACCCTTCTAGCTGAGGGATGTAGGAGGGCACCATTCAGATTACAGGAAAAACAAATTGAAATGCAGTTTCAACTCAATTGCAAACACATACCGAATGAAGAAAAATGAAATCACAAATTTTATCGTTTAATCATATTAACAGTTTTTAATCAACACAAATATTTTTGAGGATTTTATTTTGTTTCTTCTGAAAAGATTTTTTTTTTTAAAAGAATGCTTCTTTTAAATTTTTTACTTGCTGAGTTTAAAACTATCACAAAATGGTAACAAGTATGTCTACCTAAATGTAGCTAAAACCAGTGAACACTTAGGGATTCTCATTGTGAAGTGCTCCTGTTGGGGATTCAAGCCCTCCTGGGCTGTCTGAATTGCTAATGAGATGAAAGAATATTAAAGAAACACAGAAAATGGGCACTTAATTTCTATTGTAGGCTGAACATGAGAAGAAGGATCCAGAAAGGCAGGGAGTCAGTAGCCAGTCATCGTGAGTCGTGGAAAAAGTGACAGACACTTAGGTGTTTAGATAAAGGGGTTTTAATGGGAGGAGCAAGAAGAAAACGTGTCCTTTGTAACACATCTCAGTTGTTGTTCCTAAAGCCTCATCAATGCAATGTAGAGAAACACTTCTGCAAATGCTCAAGTTCACCAAACTGAGGAATGTAAATAAGTTCATCTCTGATTGTATCTTTCTTAACTGAATGTGGGCTTTACCGAAAGAAGCTACAGGTTTTGTCTCGATGGCTCTTCTCACAGTTTCATGCAAATTTTAACTTGTAGAGTTACATCTCTACATCTCTAAAAGGCAAGGGTTTGGTTCAGATCTGAACCTGAGTCTTCTAAGAAAATTCTTTGGTTTGGGCTTTCCCTGTTCTTTTTGCTGATTTTTTTTTTGTTTGTTTCTGTTGTTTCCTTCCGAGTATCATTATGGCAAAGATCATAAACTGCTGCTGAGCCTGTAGTTCTATTATAACAAAGGCATTATTTTATGAGGGTTTAGCTTATCTTTTTTTAAGAGTAAATACATTTGGGAAACGAGACTTCTACCCTCTGTGCACTTGTGCATACAGGTATTTCTGAGCAAGCAAAACAAATCTGAAAACTTCTACCTAGCTGCGATACTCTGGATCTTCTCTGTCATTTTACTTTAGAAAAGTAAAACTGTCCTTTATTTCTTTTTTTTCACCAAAGATTATTCAGATAAAAGACACAAGAAAATCATATGTATGCTCTCACTGCAAACGATAGCATATTTTTTACAATGAATTATTTGCTATATTAATCAAAAACTCTTGTGGAAACAAACTTTGGTCTTTATCTTAGCACACCCAGTCAAAGTAAACCCTATGGCGGTTATAGTTCTGACCTCAAATAGTTAGAGCAAGGTAAAACAAAAGCGTCTGCTGTCCACAAAGATTTCATATTGAGAGGTAAAAACCCCCTCAGTCTTCAGCAAGAAAATGTAGAAGCATTACCAGCTTAGTAATAGCTTAGTGCAGTAGAGGTACATGTCCTTTGAGCATGTTAGTTCTATTTATCTTGATGAAAGCAGCTTTATTCAAAAGGGAAGAAAAATAAACTTAACATTTCTCATTTCTGTGTAAGAAAGAGTCCTGCTTTTCTCCAGCCTAAGAGGAGCAAGTGGGAACTTTCCAAGATGCGTCCAAAGAGGTCTCATGAAACATGAAAAGTAAATATACATGTGGAAGGCAAAGAAGCATCACAAGGAAATATTGTACCAAATCCTCAGCACTAGATAAATAGCAAAATCAACTGTACATGTTAACTTTACATTTCCTGTGTCTGCCCTGAACTATGTAGTTTTGCTGATAGTTGAATTTTAGTTCACTTGAACCTTCACCTTTGCTTACCATAAATTATCAAGGGCAGGATTCTCTGCTGCTGTTAGTAGCATTCATCCTAATTTAGATAACGCTTGCATAAATACAGCCACTGTCATCTGCATGACCATCAACCTTGGCCAAGCGAAACTAGTCAATGTGGTCTTCAAAAAGTTCAGTAGTCGTGTTTACGGAAATGGTAAAGTTGCGGGCCAGTATCGACAAAAACCTCTCAGCATCTGAAGTGTGATTCTATGACTTCCAGCAGTAGTTACAGTATAAAATGAAGCAGTTTGCAGGTTTTTTTTTTTTAATGGGTGTGCAGTACAGTCAGTTTTTTAAAACTCAGTGAGAAGACTGAGGTCAATTGAAATCCAAACCTAGTAACTCCACTGATATATTTTATAGGCTGGTTTACATGTCAGTCAGAGTGAGAATCCTGAAC
Source organism: Heliornis fulica (assembly GCA_013399135.1). NCBI lineage: Eukaryota > Metazoa > Chordata > Aves > Gruiformes > Heliornithidae > Heliornis > Heliornis fulica. The sequence goes on from VXBZ01000908.1 coordinate 54,826, forward strand.
TGGATTTATACAGGTTCCAGTTTATGGGTTAGCAGCTAATATATATATATATATAAAATATATATATGTTGGTCTTTCTTACATACTCGGAGATTACAAGCTCATTTTTTTCAAGCATGATATTTTTAAAAGGATTAGCAAAGCAAAGGAAACATCTTTTAAGAATTCATCATAACAGCCCAGGAGTTCCTTGTGTAGGACTCATGCTCCTCTGTGGTCATTGCCCGTGTGCATGCTCGTATTTCCCAAGAGCACAAGGTAGACTGCCTCTTGGTGAAATAACTCTGTCTTGCATCTGTCATGGAGGAAGATTGTGCATGCAAGCAGTTACTGAAATATTGCTGATGCCTGGAGGGGAACCTTGGCTTCCTTCAACCACAGTGTTTGTCAGGTGATGGTGGCCATGGTTCAGCGCGTTACCAAAGGTCCTTTTAACCGCTCTGGAGAACATCCTGGGTAATGTGAAGCTATCTGTGCCAGAGAGACTTCTTTCAGGTAGCTTGCCCCTAAATTATTATTATACAACATTGAGTTCTATCAAGATGATGAAGATTTATTTTTTTATAGAATTTTGACCATAGAAAGTGCCCAATGAAGTCTAAACTTAAATTACACATGAACTGATTAAATCTTTCAAATATTGTCTATGCCCAGAATTGACAGACAGTGGTTTCCAGTCTGCAATAACTTCCTCCTACAAATAATGGCCTTACATAGCTGTTGGGAAACTCAGAGGAAAAGCATAGTTGATCATTTCCCTTCTGACCTCAGGTGCCAGGAAAAGAAGTAGCAGTTTGCTAGCACAAGGTGTTTGTAGATGCAAATAAAGTAGTAGACAACAAAGGATCTCTCAATCTTCAGAAAACTGTGTGGTCTTGTATATGTTATCACATGGTGTGCTGGGAAGCAGATCAAGGGAGGTTATTGTCTCCCTCTACTCTGCACTGGTGAGCTCTCATCTGGAATATTGTGTCCAGTTCTGGGCTCTCTGGTTCAGGGACAGAGAGCTATTGGAAAGGGCACAAAAGAGGGATACAAAGGTGATTAGGGGATTAGAACATCTCTCTTAAGAGGAGAGGCTGAGAGACTTGGGACTTTTTAGCCTAGAGAAGATTGAGGGGGGATCTTATCAGTGCTTATAAATACTTGAGGGCTGGGTGTCAGGAGGATGGACTCAGTCTTTTCTCGGTGATTCCCAGTGAGAAGACAAGGGGCAGTGGGCACAATCTTGGATATAGGATGTTCCTCCTGAACATGAGGAGGAACGTCTTTACTATAAGGGTGGCAGAGCGCTGGCACAGGCTGCCTAGAGAGGTTGTGGAGTCTCTTTCTCTGGAGACATTCAAAACCTTCCTGGATGCTGCCCTGTGCAGCCTGGTCTAGGTGATCCTGCTCTGGGAGGGGGTTGGACTAGGTGATCTCCAGATCTGTTCCAACCCCTACCTTTCTGTGATTCTGTATGATTCTGTGAATTTTACAGTAAACAAATATATATTTATATATATTCTATTTCAAATCTTTACTTTCTATCTTTTCATCTGTCTTTTCTGTGAAACTCTTTTTGAATGTTTGCTCTCCTTTTCAGTCCACAAAGGAATTGAGGTAGAGCTGCATGTGGGTTTTTGAAGATTATCTTTAGAGATTAAAAAAAAAAAAGAAAAGAAAAGAAAAAAGCAGCTCGCGTCGCATCGCTTTTTTTGGTTGTACTCACACTAAGGATATGACAGTCTGTAGCTGTTGATTGATTTAACATATGATGGAATCCATGAACAGGAGAGTCAACCATGTTTTTCAGACGTAGCTGAGAGTTTGGCATGGTATTTGGGAAGTGTTTTGAGCAAAGAATTTAAGGTAATTCTAACATTCATGTACAGTGCTGGGGGTCAGAAATTGGAAACAGTACTGTTAGGGGTGAATCAAAGATCTTGGCTGAGCATGTAGGCCATATTCAGACAGGTCTTCTTCCACTACTTCCACTAGTTGGTCTCAGTAGGTACAAAACCTCTTACTAGGTCCCAGATATCCCCACAAGTCCATGATGGATCCATAATGGCGGATGACTTGCACATGCAGACTGAATTATTGTTACTCATGTTAACTACAGTCTATAAGAATCTGTAGCTCTTTCTGGGTTTTGGTGGGGGTTTTTTTGTTGGTTTTTTTTTTTGTGTTTTTTTTTTTTTTCTTCTTCTGTTTTTTTCTTCTGCCCACTGACTGTAGTGGGCAGATCTCCAACAACTGTAGCAGGCTCACATGCAGTCACTTCAATTGCAAATGCAGGTGTTGGAAGCTGAATCCAGCCTGTTCTAAACATCCCATTTATTCAGATCCTGGTTTCCTGGAGGCCTGTAATAGCCTGGATTCCATTAAAATCTGAACTAGCCCACTAACACATAATCTTCCACTTGGAACACTCAGCTGCCACTTTAGATCGACCAGACCAGGTTCTGTGTGGAAATGAATTGGCACAGAATAGACCCAAAAGTGCCCATCTTCTTCCACCTGTGTGTCAAACCCTGTGGTCCATTTTCTATGACTGTAAAACTGTTTGTGCAGCAAAGATGCCACAGCTGGGACTTGGAATAAAAAATAATTTGTCTTCTGTTGGTTCTGCAGCTTTAATTGCTCAGCACATTTCATTCAGCCTTCATGGGGAGCCCACCTGTGGGACTGACTGCTCTGATCTCTCTCCAGATGACTTCTGCAAGTTACTGGTGGTGAACTGGCAGACTGGGCATTCTCCTGGTTCACACATGAGCTACAAGGGATTCTCACATCAGCACTAGTGAGAACAGTCTTGGCTGCAAAATGCGTGCTGCTAGGGCCTCTCTGTAAGAGCTTAATTGACATGCACTTGATAGCCTTCTAGCATATGTGATTCTCTGCTCCTGAAAGGGCAAAAAAAGCTACGTTTACAGAAAGAGCCTTGCTTCCTGCCAAACTGTGCCTCTTACTGGAAGGCTCTGATAAAAAATACGGGCTCCTGGAAGATCTTTTGAATGGTTGGAACGGATCCTGTGTCCTCTCATTCCCCTGGACTCCCTCTCACTAGGTGCCCCCATGTATTTCAGAACAAGAGGTGTGCCATGCATGCAACCCCCAGCTGGGAAACCTGTGAGCTCTGTGGCTGTCTCCTCATTTTCTAGCAGTTTGGACAATCTTCCCAGCTTTGGGAAGGGAGCAGTGTTTGGGACTCTCCTTGGGTGATCATGAGAGATCTTGCACTGCTACAAGTCTCTCCTTTGCAGAGTTTCTCTTGCTTATTGTCACAGCTCAGAGTGCAAACCCTGAACCGTATCCGCACTACTGAGCTATATGTCACTGTATCAGTTTCCCATGTATATGGTCTTACAAGTGGTTGTGATTCTCTGCAAGAAAACATTTCTTCATTTTTTTTAACATTACCATCAGCAGTCAGTAGGTGTTCAAGCTACAAACAGGGGGGTGCCCTGGCTGATTCTGCCTTTTAATTACAGTTGCCTCATGATCACGGCGTGTGTCACTTAGACAGCCATATATCACCTGCGTCTGTCTTGAGAAGAGCAACTTGGGGCACATGCAGTACCATGATGGAACCCAGATGGCATGACCAAGATTCATTTATCTCAGGACCAGTCCTGCAGGTCTGGTGTTCGTGCAAATCCCAGTGAAGTCTGAGGTAGCTCTGTGCACTGTGTGCAAACCACCTCAGAGCTCTTTGCTCAGTCGGCAGAAGCCAGCTCACCTTATCCAGGCTTATGCAAACTCATGTCGTTCACATGCTGAAAGAACTGAAAGTTGGCTCCTCTGCAAAAGCTCAAGGCTCATGTTGAGCATCAGTAACTGCAGCTGCACTGCCTGTGTCTGGCACAGGACACAGCACAAATTCACATGTGCCTCAACAGCACTGAGCAGATGTACCCAGAGTCATGGGGTGCAGGTAACAGGAACCTCAGAAATAGCTACAGGAGCAGAGACACTGTATGGCCTAGTGTCCTGGGTTTGGCTAGGGTAAGAGTTCATTTTCTTTCCAGCACTGGTTGGTTCTGTGTTTGGGAGTTAGGATGAGAGCAGTGTTGACAACACACTGGTGTTTTGGTTGTTGCCCAGCAGTCAAGGACTTTTCAGCTTCTCATGCTGCCCTGACAAGGAGAAGGTGGGGGGCACTCAGGAAGCTTAGAGAGGATGCAGCCAGGACAGGTGACCTAAACTGACAAAAGGGCTATGCCAAACTAATGACAACATACTCAGCATAAAGGGTGGCTGATGGGGAAGAAGCACGTGGCTCCAGGATGTGTGGCTTTGGGACAGCTCTTAGCTGTGCGGTCTGAGTTGTGCAGTTTGTGAGACACTGCATTGTGTATCATAGGTTTTGTACATTTTGCTATAAAGTACTGTTGCTATTTCTCCCTCTCTCCCTTTGGCTGTCCCAGTAAACTGTCCTTATCCCAACCCTTATCTCCCCCTTTTCAAGCCCTGGATAGGAAACAAATGGCCGTGTGGTGCTCAGCTGCTGGCTGGGGCTAGACCACAACAACTAGTTTTAAAAGTAGTGTAAAGATGCACATAAAAAGAAGGAGCTAAAATACTTTTTTTTTTTTCTCTGACTTGCCACTTAGGACCTTTTTTCCTGACTTTTCTTCAGTTCAGGAATTTGATACCAGTTAGAAAGATGACTAGTAACATACAAGAAGTGAAGAATGGGAAAAACAGAAAAAGATTTCTAACAAAAGATTCACCTCTTGTTTAGTTTCTTCATGACTACTTGAGCTATCACACTAATACAAAGAGGTACACCAAGAATAGCACCCTGAAACCACATCTGCTGTTTTTTCATTGTTCTGAAAGTCCTTGAGTGCAGGTTAATGGTCGAGTCTTCAGCTGAACCATGCTGTAAGTGGTCTCATATTCAGGCTTTGGTTGTCCTCTCAAATCCACACTGCACATTAGCAACTTAAATAAATAAACAAGACAGAAATTCGATTCTATCCTTGTCTAACATACCCTTCTAACACTGAGAAGTGTTTAAGTGCCATAACTATAATAAAGATAGATGTTGATATACTATTATATCAATGTTACCTATGAAATAATGACAGCCAGAAGTCAAATGTGTTCTGCAGGTTGTTTTGTTGGGGGAGCTAGTGTCTGCTCTTATGGACAGACAAGACATTGCCACAGCTTGTTATTGGCTTTAGTTGAGTTCCTCTTTACTGCTAGCATCTGTATCATTCTGCTTTGTAAATCCTTACTACAGTCTTACCATCTTGAGGAAAAAATAATGTGCTTTGAAGAGCTGTTCTTTATTTGCCTGTGTCATAAACATTAGTGTCTTAACAATAATGTTTATAGCCTTGGCATTTATCTCTGACTTCATAGAGCTGATTCTGGTTATTCCATTTGTGAGCAGTCTGTATCTCACAATCCCTGCTACTACAAGATTTACTCTCAGTCCTATAGACTGGGCTAAAGTTTTGCAAAACAGCTCCAGGTTACTATGTGAGAAGGTGCACTCGTTATACTGTAGAACATTATATATATATATATACTGATGGACATGTTATATTATGACAAATACACTATCACTTCATGCCCTACTTTGTCTCTTCCATGAGTTGGCTGCTTGTCAACATACTTCATGTAAATAATATGACTGCATGATAATATGTAATACATTATTTTCATGATTCACAGTATATCTAGAACTGAAAACTTTCTTCTGTTTTTAAACTTTTTTTCATGCCTGTGTTTAGGTTTCCTTTTTTAGTTTGTTTAGTTTAACCCCCAGACTGGAAAACAGAATGTTTAAAGTTTTGTAATTAAAAAAAAAATAAATCCATTTGTTTTAAATGCAATGGCTAGTTGATTCCAAATGTAGCTATGTACAAGATGTGACTCAGTCTTCCGTGAGGTGCCACACATTGTGGCAGCTCTTTTATTGTCCTTCATTAATTATTTCCTGTTGATCAAACTATTGAGACTTAGCTGAGGTTTAGCTAAAGCTAGGCTCTAACCTCAAGTGAAATGTATGGCTTTGTGAGAACGAGACGGGGGCCTCTGGGTGACATGAGGTTTTGAAGCAAGTCTGCAGGACAGAGAGGAACTTGTCTGCAGTGTGAGATCAAGTGTGGGGAAAGAAAATGAAACATCTTACTTTCAGGCACTTGAAAATGATAAAAGTAAAGAAAAGAAAAAAAAAAGAGCTTCACTTCAAAATAGTTTGAAAGGAAAAGGAAAATAAACTCTTGCTCTGCTAAAACTGTGCTATTAACACAATAAAATGAATGCAATAACATAAGAGAAATGTGCTTAAGAAACTGCTCTGGTAATATACTAATAACAAGAGAGCAGTAGGAGATCTTTGGGGGTAAAATTAGAAATGATAGAACTTCTAGAGACCTGAGAGTCATGTGCTCTGAAATATTACTGCATTCCTGCAGTTTATGTGTCTTAACTGAAAATAGATGTATAGGAAAATGGTGTAAATATACAAAGGATAAAGGAAATATTTGGTGCAGATGGTGCTTATTCAGGAAAATATGGTTCAAAACCAAGTCAAGGCTTCTGTTACTAGAAGCTAAGGTTATTTAGTTTTAAAGACTCCGGGTAAAGAAACCCAACTGGCACAGAAAAGCACATAGTTCAGGATGACACATAGTTAGAGGTGGAAATATTATTAGATCCTCTGTACTGTTAGAAAAAAAACCCAAACCCACAGGAAAAGAGATTAATATAAGTCCAGGAAGGAACAAGACAAACAGTTATTAAGTGTGAATTGTGTGAAGCAGATCACATAAAAAATAATCCAGAAAGAAAAGAACCCAACAGGTATTTGTGTCTCTACAAATACGTTAGAAGAGTAAAAACACTGAGGCCAATCGCTCCAATTCATCTGGGAATTTGACCTAGTTTAGGTACTGAGAATTCTGGTGACAGAAAGTAACTGCTGGAAATAGTGCCACGCAGATGTAGCCCTGCCAAAATAGGCCATATCACTGAAGGATCGGTGCTATGGCATTGCAGAAAGCTTTGTGTCACATCCAGTAAATAATTCAGCTGCATCCACACCTGAGACACAATTTCCATGGTCCGAAGGCTGTGACTACAGGACCACATCATCAGTCAGATAACGAGGATGGTAAATGTGGCAGAAGTGTGCTTGGGATAGAGCAACATCTGTGAGAGGAAGCAATATGGAATCTACAAAACCCTTCCACTACCGCTAACCAAACTGGGCAGTGCACCGAGGTGTGAGCGTGTGTTCAGGCACCACAGTGTGACTCCTCATTGAAGCCACCCTCTCAAGATCCACATGGGAGCTTCTCACAAGAGGTAGAGAAGAATCTCTTGACTAAGGCCTCTGTTGTCCTGAGCGTGCTAAGCAACAGGAGAGTTGCTGTGGGGTGTCCTGCTCCCGCATCAGAACAACCAAGAGCTTTGGTCTGAAGCATATCACAAATAAATCTGCACAACTTGAATTGCTTAATTAAAACTAATATTCTATGTCTGTGTGTGAGTCTTGACCCTATTTGTGTTTAGTGGATAAGCTAAGGAGATAGAGGTTCTCCCTTACTATTATTTCTGGATCCTTAAAGTCCTTGTCTGGAAAATGTACACCAGCTGACTGTAGTTGTCCCAGACGTTGTTTTGGGCCATTGGCGCAAGCAGTGCTGGATAATGGAAAAACCCATCAGAAAGGGGAACCTACTGGTGGACCTGGCCCTTTACTACACCAACACAGAAATAAGCCTTGGAGAAAAACAAAAGATAATTCTAACACCACTGAAGAATCCTTCTCCTTCTTAAAAACATCTTCTTGGGAGCTGGTGAGAGAAGTCAGGTAGCGCAAACCAAGACTGCACCAAGGAGTCTTCTTGAAAGCTCACAGTGCAGAGAAGCACATTCCAGTGACTTAAAACTTTCCTTGGAGCCAACTAATCTATTAGCATCAATATAACTTAAAAATGCCACTCCTTGTCCCCAAAGAAATGCATAATACAGAGAAATATCTGATGACAAATGAGCCTTGATAGAAAACAGCAAGCTTGAAACCTGGGATCTCACGAGGGCTTCCCTACTGAGCAGTTTTGGTTCCCTTTTTCACTCCCTGGTAGTGCTATAGATGTCGACGGAGAATTGCCGCTGGGAGCTTCTTCTCTGGCTGGTACCTGATGCTTTGCCAGTGACTGAAATAAGATCGCAGCACACACACACTCCCTCCAGCTCCAAGCATCCACCTTCTCTTCTGAAACCCCAAGAATGTCCTCAGCTTCCTGAGAGTAGAGACAAGATGGTGCTTCTGAAAACACAACGCTCACCCACACACCCCCCCACCCTGCCTCGCCTGCTGTGAAGGAAGATCGGCACCAAGTACTTTCTCGCTTCTCTTTCTGAGCATGGTGAAGATCATTTAATTGTTGCTTCTACTTAGTTTCCAGCTCTGTCTTGGCACCCATGGCTCGTGATTGCCCATGGGCAGTTGAGGGGACATCTCAGGCTTTTCCCACAGACCTGCCAAGCCTGTGCCCTCCCCAGCCCTGCTGAAAACACCTGGGGCTGAGGAACGATTTCAGCACGTCTGCGTGGCAGCAAGCCTTCCTCTCCATGCAGCATCATCCCAATGACGGGGAGGGCTGGCGGGGAGTGTGAGATGGAATCACCCATACAGCTGGGACAGTCACTGTGCCTTGCAGCCCAACAGGGTTTGATGTGGTTTGGCAAGCAAACGATGGGAAAAGCCCATGTTTTGAAACACTTTCAGGGAACTGGAGGAAACAGGGCCAAGTCATCTTAATTTTAACGTATCAGCAAGTCTTTTATAAAAGCATAAAGGCAATGTAAATTCCAGGGGGAAAGCTTTGGTGCCCTTCTCCTGTACGTATTTCTGTCTCATGCTCTGCCTTTTTGTCACACACATATACAGAGAGGTAGAGAGGAAGAGAAAGAAAGCAGAGTTTCAAGGTTTAAAATAAATCTGTTTTCTGAGAACTGAAGCAAAGGCTGTAAATTACATTTTCAAAAAAGCCTATAAAGGCAAAATCAATACTTACAGCCCCTTCTAGCACCCTCCAGCCAGACAAGCAGGTGAGCAAAGCCGTACTACTCTAAGATCTCAGACACCAAAGATAAGAGCAGTGATAGAAGTCATTTCATCACATGATGTGGGGAAAGTTTGTTCAAGTTAGGACTAGCTGCTCAGAGCAGGTTCCCCTTTCAATTCTCTGAAACTCTTTAAAAAAATTACACAAACACACAAAAAATATTCAAAAGTGATTTCCTCATTTCAAACCTCCCACCCCTCCAAAACCTATAGATTTCTATAGTTGCTACCTATAGTTTCTATAGATGCTACCTCCAAGACTACCTATTAAAGTCACTTGAGCTTTCATCGTGTAGATTGATTGTAGATTTTTAGACTTTCTGTTGCATCATGCTATAAACTACCCTACACAAAAAAGCAAAGCTTGTAATTTAATTTTGTTTTCCTGTTTATTTAATGTAAATGAAATTTTTTTTTTATATATTTTTTGCCAAGACTAGATGAAAGACACCTAGCATTTCATCAGCTAAAAACCTTTCCTTTCTTTTTCAAGGTTGTATAATCACAACAGGAAATATTTTGAAATGGTCACACTAGTCACAAGACAGACTACTTTTTAGGCTTAACATGTGTTTATAGTAGACTCCTACTTTTAAGTCACATCACATGCTAACTCCTTGCCAATGCCTTTTGTGTTTTAGCTATGAATGAGATGATAACTTTTATAGTCTTCAGGAATAACAGAATCACACTTCAATCTTCCTTTGGACATATTTGGCATACTGAAATTCATAGTCTGACAGATGCAAGGAGTGAAAACGTTCTAGTTTACATTTAATGAAATGTCTGGCTTTTGTTTGCCTCATAGTTATTACCCTTTTATTTTTTCTTGTTTCTTTAAGCACCTACAGCAAAACAATATTTGGGAAGGATGCTAATTTTGGTCTAAGTCTTCAAAAAGATTAAGCATCCAAGTATTTTTATTTTATTTTATTTTATAATATATCAGTCATTAGCAGTAGTATTCTTGACTGGTTTCTATACACCTTTCTGCAACAGCAAAAGCAAGCTTGTATCCTGCTGGCGAAACTGTTAATGAAAAAGTACCAACGATACTTTGACCAGTGTCAGTGACACTTGGTAAGTGAGCTCTCTGCAATGGTGCAGTAACCAAAACACTATCACTTTCTAGATTAGAGTAAGGATCCACCTCATTGAATGTGCATGTGTAAAAGGATGGTTCTGGCATTACAAGAGCACTTCCAGAGAGCTGGGATGAAGTGGGCTGAGAAAAACACCCACAACGAGCTTCCTCGTTATCACTCATGCAGAAAGCCATGTCAGTGAGGAGATGAAAAATGTTACCAACTTCTCTGCATTTTTTTTTTTAAAGACTCCTTGCAATAGCAAGAGATAGATAATTAAGAAGCAGGACTCTTCTGAAACTGACAAGACTGCAGGTGAGTCCTTGAGGATGGCATTCAGGTCATCAGTTCCAGCGCACTCTCTTGCAAGTTGCTCAATGCCTTTTAAATAGTCACTTTCCTACTCTGGTTGTAGTCAGTATTTTTGTAATAATACTGATAGATTTGCACTGCTTAGTTATCTTGCTAATAATGGTTTAAGAAATATTAGTGCCTCGCTTTGTAAATCCTCCAGGCATTATAAGGAAAAGAAGTGGCTTTGGAAATTTCTGGCACAGCACCTACTTTTATTTAACTGAAGAAACAACCTGTAAAAGCCACACTTGAATGCTTACTCTAAGATGAAACTGTTTCTGCAACACACTACCCAATGGTGCAATACACTTAGAAGATTTTCTGTTCTTTTCTCAAGTGCCTGAAGAAGTTTGATGTGTTCTGTATTCAGCTTCACAGAATGTATTCATCCAATTAATTAACATTAATTTATTGGAACCAGTGGACTTGTTCTCTCTTGATTTAAAACTACAATTTTCCCAGACAAGGCATAAAGTTCTCTTATGCTATAATCTCTTCAAACCTTTCAGTGACTTCTTAAAACAATGCAGTAAGCTTGATTGAAAGCTAAATCAGAAGTTAGGACAGAAAGCTCTTTAATGAGAGAAGTTTTGTGCCATCTGTTTAAGTGTCCACTTCAAGCCATATTCAAGGGATGTGTCAAAACTGTGTTCTGATATTTTCCTTTTAAAATTGAGCCCTTCCTGGTACCTTACGCCGTGATACCTAAGTAATACTTCCCAAATCAATTATCAAAATTCTTTCTTTACAGGTAGTGGATTTTTTTCTGTCCAAATTATAACAATGCAATAATAATAACCTGAGTGGAAAAAATTCCACAAACTTCAAGCTACACAGGATTTCCTGGTTCTCAAATGACTGAATGCCTCATATCACAACAGACAGGGTATGACTTTGTACACTGGATAGCTGATGTCTTGCTTTTTGTCACCTGTCAAGCTCAAGAAAGCCACAGTTCAGCTGAAAATGAGTTAAAAGAAATTCTTTAGAAACTGGGTGTAAAAGAGATTGTGGTTAGTTTTGCTCAAATTGCAAAAAAAAAAAAAAAGACAGCTACACAGGAAAGGAACAAGTAGCTAGAGGTAATTATTATAGGTGCAAATCCACGGATGGAGCGTACAGCACCCACCACCCACACCTCCTCAACCCCAGCCTGTAGAAACATAAGTAAATAGAAGCCCTTGTCTGCTCAGGAGCCTCCACAGTTCCAGCTGAGGTGCCCCATACCTTGGAAGTTCATAATTAGGCATTTTAGAATGAGATCCAGAAAACCAGGACACCGAGCAGCAAGCAAGCTAGACAACAGGAAACGCCTTGGCCCTGGAGTGTTTTCTTCTCCAAAATACCAATCAGTCTGAGTTGGGTATGAGGATATATGTGCTTCTGAGCACTTAGTGACTGGGTTTCCTAGCTTGGATATTGGGCATCCTTAGCAAAAGTTGAGCAGCTGAAGGTTTCAGTCTTGAGTTTTAGCACTAACAGTGACAACAAGAGAGCATTTAGGGTCCTAAAGCCTTTTTTTAAACATTATCACTAAGCTCAGGTATTGGAAATTCTTCCTGTGAAGAAATCTTGTCTCCTCCATTGTGAGGTTGGGGGGAATGCCAACAAGTAGATCAGGCAGATGTTGGGCATATAATGTGAGCCACTGTATTGGGTTTGCATGGCAAGGTTTTGGTAGCAGGAGAGCTACAGGGGTGGCTTCTATGAGATGTTAAAAGCCTCCCCCATGTCTGACAGAGCCAATGCCAGCCAGCTCCAAGATAGACCCACCACTAGCCAAGGCTGGAGCCAATCAGCAACAGTAGTAGCACCTCTGGAATGCACCCAAAGGAGACTGTGGTAAACCCATGCTGGAGAAGGCTCCTGTCAGGACTTTCAACCCATGGTAAAAGGAACTCACACTGGAGCAGAATTGCTGTCAGGGCTTGTGACTCTGTGGGGGGACCCACACTGGAGCAGTCAGGTCCTGGAGGTCTTCACCGCATGAAAGAGACAATTTGTGAAGAACTGCAGCCCATGGAAAGGACTCATGTTGCATAAGTTAATGGAGGACTATCTCCCATAGGAGGGACCTCATGTTGGAGCAAGGGAAGAGAGTGTGATGAGTCCTCCCACTGAGGAGGAAAGAGCGGCAGGGACAACGTGTGATGAACTGATCCCAAGCAACATTCCCCATCCCCCTGTGCTGCTGTGGAGGAGGACATAGAGAATTTGGGAGTGAAGTGAACCCTAGGAGGAAGGGAGGGGTGGTAGGAAGTGTTTTAAGATTTGGTTTGATTTTTCATTACCCTATTTTAATTTGATTGGTAATACATTAAACTAACTATCCCAGCTTGAGCCTGTTTTGCCTGTGACAATACTTGGTACATGAATTCTTCCTGTCCTTATCTTGATCCACGAGCCTTTTGTTATATCTTCTCTCCTGTGTCCTGCTGAGGAGGGGGGTGACAGAGCAGCTTTGGTGGGCACCTCCAGCAAGGGTCAATCCACCACAGCCACAAATGCACAAATGCACAAATGCACAAATGCACAAATGCACAAATGCAAGGGGGTTATACCTCTGTTGCTGCACATTTGCATCATTCTCCTAGGCAGAGCAGTCTGGACAGAGGGTCTTGTGGGTCTTGTGGGTGTGGATGAGGGCAAGTCTGGCAGGTGGGTATGGTGCCTTCACTGCACATCACCAGGTTGAGCACTTGTGTTTCCCACCTGATGGGCAGGAGTGAAGTAGGGTTGCATCTTGTTGCATGGACATGACTGATTACTTGGTCTATTACACAGGGAGACACCTAGGAAGCTGTTTTTCCTCCTTCAAGGCCAGAGAGAAGGAGTTCATAAAAAGAAAGAATGTGGACAGGTTGACCCCACAGAGGAGACCCCTGTTAACAAAAAGCTGTTCAACAGAACTAAGCTCACAGGACATACATGGAGTAGATATCAAACACCTTGCCTCAGCACAAGACCTCAGCTATTTCTTGTGACATCTTGCCATTGCTGGTACAACTGACTCCTACCAGTGGGTATGCATCACCCTGAAGGACAGGGTTTCAGGAAAGTAGAAGGTAATCTGGCTATTTTCAGTGTTGTCTAGTGGCACATAGCAGGCAGTCATGAAACTTCCCACGCAATGTGTGATGTATGCTCCTCCAAATAAAACATGAAGGGATGAATAAGAAGATGGTAAGATCTAAAAACCTGACAAAACTGCACTCCTACCAAACTGTTGTCAGGTCTTTATCTTGCTTTTCTGATAAGAAGCTACCTGAAAATTTTCGTGGTTTGCATATTCCCAATTAAAATCATAAAATCATAGAAACATTTAGGTTGGAAAAGACCTTTAAGATCATCAAGTCCACCAGTAATCTGGCATTGCCAAGTCCACCATAAAATGATGACCATAAGTGCCACATCTGAAGTGCCATTCAAGAAGATTTAGACAGGCTGGAGAGCTGGACAGGGAGAAATTTAATGTGATTTAAGCAGGGCAAGTGTAGGTTCTTGCATCTGGGGAGGAACAACCCCACATACCAGTATAGGTTGGGGACTGGCCTGTTGGAGAGCAGTGCAGGTGAGAGGTACCTGGGGGTCCTGATGGACAGCAGGATGACCATGAGCCAGCAATGTGCTCTCCTGGCCAAGAAGGCCAATGGCATCCTGGGGTGTATTAGAAGGGGGGTGGCTAGTAGAGGTCCTCCTCCCCCTCTACTCTGCCTTGGTGAGACCAACCCTGGAGTACTGTGTCCAGTTCTGGGCCCCTCAGTTCCAGAAGGACATAGAACTTGAAAGAGTCCAGTCCAGGGCCACGAAGATGATNGAGTCTCTTCTCTGGAGACATTCAAGACCAATCTGGACACATTCCTGTGTGATCTAGTCTAGATGATCCTGCTTGGGCAGGGGTGTTGGACTAAATGATCTTTCAAGGTCTCTTCCAACTCCTGACATTCTGTGATTCTGTGATTCTGTGATCTATGTGTCTTTTAAGTACTTCCAGGGATGGTGAACCAGCTTCTTCCCTGGGCATCCTTTTCCAGTGCTTGTGAACCCTTTTCATGATGAAATTTTTCCTAAATTCTAATTTAAACTTCCCCAACACAATTTGAAACAAAGTTCTCTCATCCTATTAGTTACTTGGGAGAAGTCTCCCCTCAGCTTTCTTTTCTCCAGGCTACACAACCCCATCCCCTTCAGCAGCTCCTCATAAGAATTGATCTCTAGACTCTTCTACCAGCTTTGTTGCCCTTCTCTGGACTTGCTCCAGCACCATGTCTTTCATGTAGTGAGGGACCCAAAACTGAATGCTTCACTCAAGGTGTGGCCTCACCAATGCTGAGTACAGAGGGATGATCACTTCCCTAGTCCTTCTGGCCACACTATTCTTAATACAGGCCAGAATGCCATTGGACTTCTTTGACACCTGGGCACACTGCAGGCTCATATTCACCTGTCAGTCAATCAGCACCCCCATGTGTTGATCCATTGGTGACAATTTTCTGCCAGGCAGCTCTACAGCCACTCTGCCCCAAGCCTTTAGCACTGCATGGGGTTATTGTGACCCAAGTGCATGACCTAGCACTTGGTAAACTTCATACCACTGGCCTTGACCCATAAATCCAACCTGTCCACATCCCTCTGTAGATCCTCCCCACCTTCAAGCAGATTAACACTCCTGCACAAATGGTGTTGTCTGCAAGATGACTGAGATTACACTTAATTCCCTTGTCCAGGTAATTAATAAAGATATTAAAGAGAACTGGACCCAACACAGAGCCACAGGGAACACCACTTGTGACCAGCCAACAACTGGATTGAACTCCATTCATCACAGCTCCTTGAGCCCAGCCATCCAGTCATTTCTTTTTACCCAGCAAAGAGTACACACCCTTAGTTGGGAAAATGCAGAGATCATCTCATTTATAGACTGTAAACACAGGAGAAAAGTAAAAGTATCAAAGAGACTAAAGAGTTAAGAGGAAGGGAGGAGAAATACGGAAGCAGTGGCTGAAACAATCTGCTTTTAAGCCTACAAAAATTTAAAAAGTCTTGAAAACATTTTAAAGACTGGATATAAACAACTCAGAAAAGCCCCAAGCCAGTTTAGTGGTGTGGGGTTGTGGGTATTTTCTTTTTTTTTCTTTCTTTTTTTCTTTTCTTTTTTTTTTCCTGGGAAGTAGGGGCATTCAAAACTAGTAGAAACTATAATGGGAACTTTAGAAATAGGAACTCTGCACTTTTAGCCAAAGAACAAATACAGGTTATTTACCCATCCAGACAGAAACACGAAGTGAAGGGACTATTTCTAATAACAACAAGAGAGGTTGGTCTCCAAGCCCTTCCAGGGTAGGATAGCACCATTTTTTCTACCTAGTTATTTAATTTGAGATCTGTTATATCCACAGAAGTTCTCCTTGGGGTTTGACGCTAAGGAGAGCTGGGATGTCAGTGTTGTAAAGAGAACACCAACTGATTTGCAAAGAACATTTACTTACTGTATAATTCTTATCTATTAACATTATGCTGGATTTTTAAAAACTAGACTATATTTGCCTGTCTCTCCACTGAGGAAATACTGTCATTTGTCATTGACAGCAGTGTTTCAGCAGCAGTACAATCTTTATAACCCTAACACAGAAAAAAAAGTTCTAAAGCTAAAGTCTTGCAGATATGTGTTATTAAAAAAGTGCTCATTTACAACGGTCTGTATGTAGATCATTGCCAAGGTCTACAGCACCATGTTTCACCAGCGTTAGTGGTTGTGGAAAAGGTCCTTAGGGATGGTTTAGAATTAATTACTTTCATAAGTGAAATAAATATTTATAAAATTAATAAAAAATAAGTAGATAACATAGAAAATATTTCATCTTGATCTTCAGAGCTATTTAGTAGCTTATTTGTTTAACTTTCTGCTTCCATATAATCCCATTAACACCTATGCACGAAGCAATAAGACGGCAGTTAACAGTCTGCAAGATTTTTATTTACCAGCATCACTGAGAGTTATCTGTTTTCACCATCTTTGGCAGCTACACATCAAGAGAATAAAGCTTTGGCTGAGATCTCAAAAAAGGAAATATGTACACACATACCTGTCTCTACAGCATGTTTCTCCTCTGGAGGAGAACAGCATTGAAGCATTAATGGTGACACAGAAAACACAGCCTGAATATATTTCAGGGAGGGCTTTGATGTAAAAGGGCACAATAGAACCGGGCTACAGAAACAGAAGGTGAGAGCCAGGACTCTGTGCACTAACATGGGTATAACATACACTGAGATGCTGGGCTAAGGAATGCTTTCTGTGAGACAGTCAATAAATACTCTTCATAGAAAAAGCATTGGCTGCTTGGATTTAAAAGTGAAAGACTGCTTTTTCAGAACACCCTCTTACCTGTCAGATAAGAATGTGGTCTTATGTCTAGGGGATGGGTCTGATGTGGGAGAATCCATAAAGGGACGTGGGAATCCTGTGTGACTGGAAGCTGGAGCAGGCATTATATACTTCTACTTGTTTGTTTTATCACTAATTTAGAAGCAGGAGTACAAACAAAACCCAAAGAGTTGCTGAGTCCAGCTGCTGTTCAGCTTTGTTTGAAAAGGATCTTTGGTGTTTGTTTACAGGTTTGTAAACCTCAGTAAATGTGGACATATTGGTTAATTCTAGCTAAATTTAATAAAGGCCCACAGATTATGAACTTTCTGAGCATAATTGTAAGAGTCAGCCCGACATTTGCAGAAATGTATTTGTCCAATTTGATGAAAGCCTAGGATCCAGACATTTATAAATCCACCTTGTGTTGGAGTTCCTTTCCCTGATTTCTGCAACTGCGTATGATCTTCCTTGTGTCATGGCCAGAACAGCTCAGGAGGTTGTAGATGTACAAGGACAATAATGTCTATCTTTACTACATAGTAAACCACAGAAAGTCACAGAATTGTAGGAAGAAAATAGACCAGTGTTTACTGCCCACAGATCTACTGGAGAGCTTGTTGGTGTTTTCTGCCCTTTTGGGAGGGTGTCACGTTGAATCTCATGCTAATTGCGGAAAATGCCTCTCACCCATCCCTTTTTCAGCCTGGGATCAAAGCAATAAAAACGTATCTCAGAATAAATGTCAGAGTATTTCATGTGGTTACAAAAACGAGTCTGCAAATCCTACACCAAAGCCTACTACGTTCAGTACATGACAGACTGAATTTATGAATGGGCCAAGACCCAGTTATTACCTTTATCTTCCATTGAAGGCAACAGGAAGCGAGAGAGCATTTAGCATTTGTATCTCTTGGGCCCACAGCTGGATACTAAAATATCTTTGATATAGAAGCATGACTTCATTTCTAATGTCTGTCACACTTCGAATTTCTCGCCAGTCCATTGTGAATAAATTCCTATTTTCACATTTAATTTTTCTTTCAGATTTACTAAAGATGTTTAAACTGACGGTATATGGAAGGGAAGAACTTTTTTCTTTGCTTTGGCGGGTGGAGGGAGAGGGAACACTTGTAACTCCTGCAGCATGTTAATCTGAACCATGAAATAGCAATGAGAATCTGCAACACGTTTTTTATTTCAAACATGAGGAAGTCAAATCCTCAGATCCTCCCACACTCTTATAGTAGGCAAATATGTTTCTGACTACGTTTTTTTACCTTCTACATTCATGACTAGATTACCAGTCCCAGAGACAAGTTAGAGTAGCCAGAAGACTGTAGGTACAACCAAAGAAGCCTATATTTCTGTAGTATAATTGGTGTCTCTGCTCTCCCACTGCTAACTGGCATAGGAACAATCCTTTCACATGCTGTGTTCCCTGTGTAACAAGGTGATCCCCAGGTACTGCTGTGAGAGACTTCTAAGTTCACTTTTGTAGTACTTAAGCAGAAAAAAAATGGGAGGTGCTGAGAAGCCACCTCACCCAGTGTTAACACTTTCTAGTCAAGGGTAGACCAACCATGCATGTTATTGATTGGTTATGATCTCTGCCTCTGTCGCTTGCGGTGGGTGGGTGGGGGGGAGGTTTGTGTACTCACGTAAGACAGCCCACAAACTTTAGCACGAATAGACATGTGAGATGAGCAATCCCATCAGCCTACTAGAACATGTAATACTGCACCCTGTCCTGTTAGTTTCTCGGATGAGTGTTGTTGATGGAAAACCTTTCATTTAAAAGGCTGAAAAAAAACTTTCACGAGTATACAATATTTAAAATCTCAAATATTTAGTATAAGCTGAACCTGAAATATCTCTGATGAGTTTGTGAGACTATATTATCCACCAAGACAAGATTTTAAGATTAAATATCTTCACAGCTGAGAATTGCTGAGATCACTAAAGCCAGACAGTTAGCAGGAGACTTAATTCTTCATCCTTTTAGAGGTGTTAATGATGTCTTTATGCACCATGGAACAGATGTGTTACATCTTCATGTGAGAGAGTGGGTTCTAGATATTTTCTTTTGCAAGCATTTACAGATTTAGGTCACAAATTTGGCTTATAAAGAGATATTGTATGCAGTGTGCAAAGCAGTATATAGTTCACCTTAAGGTCTTGGTCTCTCTCCTACTTAACTCAGGCTCACATTATACTACTAGCAGTAAACTTCTGTTAGCTGCAATACAGGATAAGCTGCAAATATTTTTATTAACTACATATTTCTAATGACCACAACAGCTCTGATCATCGTGCTGGTTATTCAAGCACTGAATGACTGAGATAATCAGCTTTGCAGTGAACTCGGAGGGTGTTAGGTGGATGGGGCTAGATTCTTCTCAGTGGTGTCTAGTGACAGGACAAGGGGCAACAGGCACCAACTGGAACACAGAAAGTTCCATCTGAACATGAGAAAAAACATCATTACTAGGTGGGTGACAGAGCACTGGGACAGGCTACTGAGAGACATGTCTCCTTCTCCGGAGACATTAGAAACCTGCCAGGCCACAATCCTGTGCAGCCAGCTCTAGGTGATCCTGTTCTGGCAGGGGGTTGGACCAGATGATCTCCTGAGGTCCCTTCCAACCCTCCCTGTTCTGTGATTCTGTAAGGGAAGAGGAAGGTGTGCCTTATGAAAATGTCTTGCCTTGTCCTTCTTTGTACAAATACTCACAATGCCTGTATTCCTCAGGAAGGTTACTGCTCTTGCAGCCTGGACAATCAAACAGCTGAAGAGCCTGGGAGAAAGAATTTTACCAACTGGTTGCTTTGCAGTTTAAGGATCCTATTATTGAAAAGCTGGAAGTCAAAAAGCTGAAGAGATCCAATCAATCGATCTGCCAAGAAACTTTATAAGTCACCTGTCTGGAAAATGGACAAGTTTAAGTCTGCCCATTTCCATTTGATCTTTGTTGGAACCAAGGCCCTCCCAGTGATTTTCCAAAGGCAAAATTCAGAATCACAGATTCACAGATTTGTAGGGGTTGGAAGGGACCCCGAGAGAACATCGAGTCCAACCCACCTACCAAAGCAGGTTCCCTAGGGCAGGTCACACAGGTCAGCATCCAGACGGGTCTTGAATTTTATCTCCAGAGAAGGAGATTCCACAACCCCCTGGGCAGCCTGTTTCAATGCTCTATCATACCCCATTGGAAAGATTTAGACTCTTTTCTTCTCATTCTTCAATGAGTGACACTACGACCCATGTACAGTCCACTGTTCAAGCCCTTGCCCTCAATACCAAATAAATAATTTATTTGTGAGACTTTAGTGGCACCACGTATTGCAGCATCAAAGTGCTTAAAAAAGACACACTTTTGTTTTTCTTTCAAGCCTTCCTCTAATATGAAGATTATTTAATCCCATATTACAAGCAGGGAAGTCAGGAATAGAGGCCCTGAACTTCCTAGGACCTGATTTCTAAGAGCTTTTGGCACTACATACAATGTTATTGTTTCAAAGTCACATTTCTATTGACTACATCTGGATATGTGAGTACTCAGTACTTCTGCAAGTTAGGCCCAGGTGTCTTTTAATAAGCATTTTAAAACAGGGAACTTGGTGTTAGTGTCTGTTTCTGAAAGTTTAACCCCTTGGAGTCAGATCTGAAAGAGGATTTCAGGTTCTGCAAGACGAGCTTCACATGGGTGAAAGTATTAAGGCACTGACGAAGACTCAGAATGGGATCTGCAATTGTCAGCAAAATGATGAGGTACAGAATGAAGCCAGTACTCTTCATTTGCTACATACATAGATCATACAGAAGTGACTATAGATGAGTCTTGAAACATAAAATCTTGGGAAAAAACCCTCTCAGTGAGTCTCACAGAACATCCTGTCTCTCACAGGAAAAGTACAGGGAGACCTGAGCCTTGAACCTCTGTGAAGTTTCCTTTTTTGAAGATTCCCTGTTGCCTTTTTTCTGGTGACTGAGTATGATTTGCTACAATCTTTTAAGATGGTTGATAGAAGAGAAGCACTTCCCTTCCCTGTCTAAATGATAAAGCAGTGGTTAAGGTCAGGAAATAGATGCCTCAAGTTGCTTCTTAAGTCTGACCATGGGACTTATTATCTGAGCAGAAGATTGCTTTAACCACAAAGTTGCTGGGTACTACCCATATTTAACATCAAAGATGTGCAATGAAAAATTTCAGATATGACAAATCAGGGAATGACCAAAACATCACGCGGGAGGTGCAAATCAACACAGATTGTCATGGCTGCATACTAGTTAGCTAGCAAGGAAGGAGGTGGATAAGGCTTTAAATACTTTCCAGAGTGAAGGAGGAACATGCATGCTCTTTCTTCTAGGAGAGTGCTCTAGAGAGGAGCACTTACACTGTTTCCTCCTCCTTGCCTGTGTTTGAGAAGAAAGCACTTATATTTCAAAAGAAGAAGCCCAGAAACTTACTGATGTGCTTTAAGCATGCTCTTTACTGGCTCTAGGACAGCTCTCTGTCCCATCAAGATTCAATTGCTCTATAGTTGCAAATGGATACCTGCTCTATACTTGTCCTTAATTATCATAAATATATTGTTTTGTGTTATGAGAAGCAACTGCCAGGGTGTAATTCCTTAGTAGTCAGAGGCTGTAGAATTGTCCCCACTTGGAGCTGAAGTTTTGAAGTTCCACCTCCCTTCCAGTCATTTCTCATGTATCCATTTCTTATGGAGGTGCCCTTTCTTCAGCATCACACAGGACTTTCAGGCAGAATCAGTGACAGAATCACATAATTTAGTCACCAAAATCACAAGGCTAGTTGGCCTTTTCCTGCAGTGCTGATGCCTCAGCATGTGTCCTCCAGCAGCAAGTAGATAGGGCTGGGCTGACTGGGGACACAGGCAACAGTCTCCCTCTGAATGGACTGTTGATTGATTTTCTCTGCTGAAGTGTACTTCTGTAATAATTACTCTTACATGGCTGATGGCTGCACCATAGTGCATGTGTACAGGGAAGCTGCTACTACACAAAGGGGATGTCAATATTGGTAAATATTAGGTTCTGAGCTGTCAGAACCTAAGCTCAGGCCTTGAATTTCACTTCCTTGGGCTATTACAGTTCTGTCACACTTCTGATTCCCTCCCTCAAGCAACTCTGGGCCCCACACAGCCATCCTATGTAGTTGAGGAGTTATCATAGGCCAAAGACCATTCCCTAAAAAGGAGCTTGGATGCAGATATCATATTTCACAGAATCACACAGGATCACAGAATGATGGGCATTGAAAGGGACCTCTGGAGATCATCTAGTCTAGACCTAGAGCAGGCTGCACAGGACAGCATCCAGGCAGGTTCTGAATGTCTCCAGAGAAGGAGACTCCACAACCTCTCTGGGCAGCCTGTTCCAGTGCTCTGCCACCCTCACAATAAAGAAGTTCACCCTCATGTTTAGGTGGAACATCCTATATCCAAGATTGTGCCTACTGCCCCTTGTTCTGTCACTGGTCACCACTGAAAAAGACTGACCCTCCTGACACTCACCCCTCCAGCATTTATGATGCCCCCCTCAGTCTTCTCTAGACTAAAAAGTACCAAGTCCCTCAGCCTTTCCTCTTAAGAGAGATGTTCTAGTCCCCTATTCACCTTTGTAGTTCACCCTCTTTTGTAGTTCCCTGTCCTTGAACCAGAAAGCCCAGAACTGGACACAATATTCCAGATGAGGCATCACCAGTGCAGAGTAGGAGGCGACAACAACCTCTCCCAACCTGCTGGCCACATTTTTCTTGATACACCACAGGATGCCATTGACTTTCTTGCCACAAAGGCACATGGTCATCTTTCTGTCCTCCAGGACTCCAAGGTCGTTTTCCTCTCCCAAGTCATTTCCGAGGCTGAGCACAGTTGCTGTTACAGATGTGCCAGATTAGCTGAAGATCAGGGTATGTCAGGTCCCAGCTAATAGATGTAGTGCAAAATTAGTCGGGTAATAACATCTTTTCTGTCTAGACCACTAGAGGGTGCAGACAAGCCTACTTTTCCCTAAAGATTATTTTTAGGTTACTGAGACATGGCTATTTCGTTTTTTTTTTTTTTTTTTTTCCAGTGCCTTTAAAGAAAAAAGCTGAAAGAATCATGCCTTACTGTCCTGTACCACCAATTTACACCATCTGTAGCACATAATCCAAAGTCTATCTTAATCTCCTTAACCGCTGTCCAGGCACTGCCCTCTGTCCTTGTCTACCTTGATTTTTGTACTACCAGTTTTCCTCTTCTCTTTTCTCTCCCACATTTCTGTTCCTGCTTATCCAGTGTTTCCTACTTGTATACCTCTCCCCACCCACTGTGCTCCAGGAGGGTTTCCCTTTGATCCTCGCACTGACTGGCTGTCACGAGATGAAGTAATAAAACTACGAAAGACCTATTCCCCCAGTCTTGTGCTGCTGAGCCACTCTAGCCCACTAACAGGGTCTACTCAGTGTACCCAGTATCCTGGGAGGGCAAGATTTCAATGGGGCATGTCTTAGAGTATCTCAAAGACTGCTCATATTTTTGAGAAGTTATAGGGGGACAGAAAAAAAAAAAGAAAAATGAAAAGAGAAAGAGTCTTTACAAGGTAGTTCCTTTCTTTGTGTTTACTCATCTACTCAAAGCAAAGGTTTGTGTTCCTAAATATTCCTTTATTGCCTCAGCAATTGCCTCATACAGCTAAACTCTGCGTGTAACATCCTGCCAAAGAAAATGCAAAACTTTTCATCTTAAATGTTGTTCAGACTTACAGGCAGCTCCCTAAGGAATTTGTCTCGCCGTGGCCACCGCTGACGTTTCCGTGCTGCAGCAGATCAGATTTCCTTTGTACAAGCTGCAGAAGGGACCAATGGAAAATATTTTAAGAATCAATTTTTATTAAAAAAAATATTTAAAAGAAGCACATCTAAAGATAATGCCAAACAGTGACAACCACTGATAACACTGCCTTTCAGAGCTTTCAAACACAGTTCCAACATAACCGTGCAGGACTACTAAAAATGCATAATATCCACATCTGAAGAGAAGATAAAAGAGCACATACTTTCTGATGAGTTTATACTTTCCCTTCTTAGTTTTGCAGAAGCGAATCAGGTGCAGTATATCTAGTAGTAAGTAACCAGAGCTGCTTCATCTTGACCATACCAGTGGGTAATTTCTGTCGTTATTTCAAGACAATCAGCAGCTGGGAAAGCGAGGATGTCAAGGTAAAATTATTTTCAATTTGCCAGCTACTAAGCCTGAGTTCCTCATGCAGCATTGTAAAAATGCCACGAAAGTATGCAGCCCCGGATGAAGAAGGTTCTAGATGCTTTGCCTCAGCCTGAACAACTCTTGGGCCCTCATCAGTCTGTGCACAAAAAGGCAGAATCTCTCTGCTGTGATATCAGTGAGAGCTAAAACCCAGCAGTTAAAACAGCATTAAATACTCAACACTGAAAAATGAGACTACAAATTAAAAGATTCAGTAAGGACGGAATAATTCTGATCAAAAATGGATAAAATGAGACCAGATCAAAGTGACACTACCAGATTTAAAGGATATAGAAAATTAACCTTGTGGAATATTTCTCATTGATTAGTGCCTAAATTTAGACAAAAAATGGGTTATATTACCATTTTAAACCCATTTTAATATAACAATCCTAACAGTCTAAAAGTTCCTCTCAGCTTTCCTGTATATAAATATAAGCTCAGGAAGAACACCAACTTGATCTTCCCATCTGAAAGCTGGCAATAAGAGAAAAGCAACCCAAGGCACAGTCCCAAGGACATTTACTTATAAAACGAGCTCATTTCACTCAGGAGTTTTCAGGACAGTAGTTAAGGGCCAAATGCTCCTGTATCTGTAATTTTTCAGAGGAGAGCTCCATTTGCAAGCTGTGAAAAACTTTATTTATTTATTTATTGAGCAGTGTCAATAAACATGCCTGATACGAAGCACAGCCTTCTGTCCGTGTGGAGGCTTTGAACTTGTGAGCTATGAGGCACCCTGGACTTCTGCTTCAAAACAACTTTTTTTTTTTTTAATCTGGAAACTATGCAAATATGAAGTAGACTTGTTAGGTGGCAACATGCGTGCCAAGCATTACCATCTTTTCAGTGCACTGATAAGTAGTCTTCTCGTCTCCATTTCTGAACAGGACTGATGGACTCCGCCACAGTAGTTGTTGAGGCTGATTTGTGGCCTACTGGGTTTCTCCTCTCTAGCCACTCAACTTGAACACATCTATAGATGGCGGAGACCACATTTACCATACAAGGAATGACTTTTCTAGGGTTTGTTTCTCTTCCATGCTGTTATGCCACTACATGTAATGTACACCTCTCTCACAGGCAGCAAGCCAAGGAGTACACTTTTTCACCCCACACCAAAGAAAGATATCCATGCTGAAAGAGAGGATGGATGGCAAACATTTTAAATCACCTAAGCTGTCCTTTTCTGCACTTCAAGTCATCAGAGTGAGCAAAAATTGTATGCACAAGCAGAGGTGTCCAAGTTGCACCCAAACCTGCTCTGAAGACAGAAGGTGAGCACATTCTTTCAATAAATGTGCCTTCTGGGATGCTAAAAACTGAAGGCAGAAGCAGTGGGTAAACTGCTGGTTGGTGACAAAGGACTCCCGGGGTCAGTTTGCTTTTCTCTCCATGACTGTACTCACTGCTGAGTACTTTCCCTTGAGGGTGCCTATGCAGTAAGTGGGAAATGTGACTGCAGGATGGGCAGGCACACCTCAGACAGCTTTCATTTTGCAAGCTGTTGCACCAGTTGCAGGTATTTAGCAGCTGAGGCCACACTGAGCTGTAAGGCACAGCCAATTGCTTAGCATTTATACTCATACTGAGAAGGCTAAGTCTGATGAAAGTGCTTCTACCCATGCTGTAGCCTCTTCCCTAGCAGAATGATGAAACGTTCTCTGGCTGCGTCTGAACTGACATGTAGCTGTTTGCAGGAGAAGACTTGATTCTTGATCAGATCACCTGCACTGGGGACCTTCAGAAACCAGGACACAAGTCTGATGTCAACTAGGATTCGTCCAAGTTCCCCATCTGCAGATGATGGTGACAAAACTTCTGTGGCTCACAGTCTTACAATGGTGGAATTCACTACAGAGGTCCAAGTACTGCCATAGTAGCAATCTCACAAGTAGGAGTAAGGTGTGATAGGGATGAAGTCCAAACACTGAGCGGACATGCGTGTCTGAATCAAATGAGTTCTTTCAAAAAGCCAAACTAGATTCTCCCAACTATATTCCACTATGAATAACACCCAGACAGTATTTAGACCAAACACTGAGAGCAGTTAAGGAGCCAACATCTAAACACTAAATCCCAAATTCCAACCCCCTGAATCTCCGGTGTATGACTTCACACAGGAATCCTCGTGGCTTGTACGATAACACCTTCTGTAGGGCAACCTGGTGGAAGCACATTTTTGCAATAACCGCCATACAGATGTCTGTTTTATGCTTGTTTCTGAACTATTAAAAAACCCTTCACACAAACAGTCAGTCTCCCTGTCTATTGAGAGACAACAAACACGGTATGCAAGAGTGCACTGTATTCTGAGACTTCCTTCTGGTGCCCGCCTGTCTGAGCTCAGCTTTTATGCATCAAAAGACCCTGATGGAATTATATCGCTTTATGATACGGTTCCACAGCCACTTATGTGTGTATGTTTGGTTGCTGAAAACCTCAGGAACAGTCTCAGGATGACTGCAATACATGACTCTGCAATAGCTAAACTTAAGTATCAGTCCGAATTTACAAATAAAACGGTTCCAAAATTATCTGGGTATTTTTATCTCCTGATAAATAGAAGCTCATTCTTCCTCCTTCTGAAAATACTGTTGAAGATACACTATGATTTTTTATTACTCTCTTTACTCAAGCAAACTGTACACCTGAGGAGTCCTTATTTTGACAATAGTATGTGCAGAGTTAGCTCCTTAAAATTGGCAGTAAGTTTTCTTTCTCTTTATTACAGCGTTTGCTGTAATAATTCTTACTTCTGGCTCTGTGTAACGTAACTTCTTCCTTATCATTGCTCTATTACTAACCCATACACTTTAGTTATTTCTACAGCTCACAGTCATCTGGCAAAAAGACACACATGTACTTGGATTGCAATGAACTTTGCTCTCCCTTCAGATGTAAATAATAGGAGGGAGAACAAATCAGTCTTGACTGAGCCTGATTCCTCTGAAAAACAATTCTGAATAAACAATCAAGAAGTGAAAAGCTGTTCTCCTTACCTGGTCTGGGATGTACAGTGCACCTTGAAAGCCTCTTAAATGACAGAGAAGAATTAGAAATAGTTGAAAGTTTGCAATCATCCAACCCCAGGGCTCAGGAAATGACCGTGTTGCA
Organism: Heliornis fulica; assembly: GCA_013399135.1. Classification (NCBI taxonomy): domain Eukaryota; kingdom Metazoa; phylum Chordata; class Aves; order Gruiformes; family Heliornithidae; genus Heliornis; species Heliornis fulica. The sequence continues at coordinate 82,106 of VXBZ01000908.1, forward strand.
AGAATTAACTCCTTCCTTGCTACTAAAGACTTCGCTTTTCAAGCACAGTGAAAAAGCCCATCTTACCCTTCCACTGCAGTTTGGTAACTAATGCCATGTCCTACACGATTTCTGTTTCACACTGAGAATATGCAAGTGGCCAGAGGACGTGACTCTGATCACCTCCATGGAAGAGTTGCAGTATCTTCTGCAGAGCTGTGACCAAGTATGTTTTACTGTTGCGTGAAGCTTATGTGATGAAGCCTAGAAATGACTAAGTAATGGCTTGAGCACCTAACTCATTTTTAGAAGAGGCTTAGAGCAATATTCTCAACATGACTTCAGTGTTGTGATACTTAACAGAGGAAGGGGAAAAAAAAAGTTATTTAAAGAAGCAGCGTCCTTTGCAGTCTGTACAGGCATTTGATGCACATATAGGCTATGGAACTTTTATGCACAGGGGCTCTCCAGCTAAAACCTGGGCATGTTGGGGCACCAGGAGTTAGGTCCTCTGTGCATAAAACCAAACCCCTTCTGCTCCTAGAAGCCTTTTTCCTTTGGTTGGACATACCCATTCACCAGAAAGGCATTTCTAAGCCCGAGCACAATATAACCGTTAGCAAGACAGCTCGTAGGGACCGCTTCCACACAAGCACACAGGCGAGAGCACAGGCTGGCTGTGAGGAGCAGGCATCTCCATGCTGAACCTGAGGTGGGGCCTGGGCTCTCTGTGTACAGGTGCAGCGGGCAATAGCACCCCAAAATGGATTGTCCCCCACCAAAACATCAGGCTAAGAAAAAAAAAAAACTCTCAACAGTCCAGACACTAAAGACAGACCCTTTTTCCATTTGTCTCATTTTTGTTTATGGTTTAGAAAGCAAGACCTGGACATATACGCTGACATGTCCTTTCCACAGGCTTCAGTGTCTTCACCTAGACATGTGTGTGTTTTATTTTTACAAGCTTATGGGGGACGGAAGTGTCACGCCCTGCATTTGGGATTTTGGTAGAGGAACAGAGAATAGAAATACCAACATGAACTTTTATATAAGTCTTGTAGCTGAAGCACCCACATATGATGGTTTGGGTTTAACCTTCTCTTAAAGAATACCTAAATCCATGTTTCAAGCTTAAAACATGTCAGAAGTCCACAGAACCTAGAAGAGATAGGAATCCATCCCATTCTTCTTAGTAAAACAGAACTTGACATAACAAGCCTGCACTCCACATCCTTTTCCATGGGAAATGCATTGTGTCAACTATGTTAATGACTTCACTATCAAGGACCAGAGCGCAGTGATGTCCAGCTCTCAGTGGATGGTGGGTTTCAGAAATAGATTTCTCCTTAGATTATTACTGCTTACAAGACCTGGTCACTCAGACCTTGGATTCCTTTCATCAGAGTGGTCCAGCTTCACCAAAAGGATTGGAAAGGGTACACATCCCTTTGTACCTGTATTCAAGACCTGTCTGGACATCTACCTGTGCAACTTTCTCTAAGGAACCTGCTTTGGCGGTGGGGGGTGGGTGGTGGGGGTGGGTGTTGGACTAGATCTCTCTAGGTCCCTCCCAACCCCTACAGTTCTGTGATTTTCTGTGATACCAGCCATGTGCTTAGGGGATTATCCCAGAAAGCGGGAGTTGAAACCTGAACCTGTCCAGATTGAAGGGTTTTCAACCTCAGAGCTGCCCGTTTTATATGGAGAGTGCTACTGTGACTGTATTGGACAAGGTTCAGGTTCCTCTGGGTAGGCAGACACAGAGGGGTGCTTCTTCCTTCCTCTAGATGATGGCAGATCTGTTATTTCAGCCTGCAGAGCTCCTGAGTCTATGAAGAGACCTTGTGGTTGGGTTATCTGAGACAGGGGTGGGGTTGTCTCACCTAGTTGTGGGCATTTGCACTGCGGAAGTCTACATCAAAGCTAGTCAATCAAGGCACTCTTTAATATAGGTAATGGAGAGAAACAGACCTTTACAAGGTTCTTTTTCTGCAAGTTTTAACAGCCAAGTAAATAGGTCCTTTTGATATATATATT